>JAWZYT010003787.1:0-5000 GCA_034508575.1 Petrolisthes manimaculis | reverse complement strand
GAGAGAGAGAGAGAGAGAAATTTTGCCTTCTCCCAAAAACAGTCTCTTAATTTTTATGTTCAAGGGAGGGAGAGGGGGACAGAAATATTGCCCACCACCCACCCTCTCCTTAGTCTCCTACTCTCCCTTAATTAACATTTATATTCTAGAAGGGAGAAGGGGAATTGGGGGACAGATTCAAGGGGGACAGAAATCTTGCCTCCCCAAACTGCATACTTTCCATTACATCCCAGACCTGCAGTTGTGCTTGAGAGGAGTGAGTGCTTGGCTGACCCTGCATGCCAACTTGGAGACAGGACAAGACGAGGCACGGCGCTGTTCTGGGTTTGTTTACCAAGTCTGTTGGAAGATTTAACAAGGAGACACTCTGGCCTGAGGATACAATTTAATGGATACGTATACAGGCTGACACACACACACACACACACACACACTCATGGATAAATCTCACTAGTGCTTGATGGAAGGGATACACACATACTGTACTTACACACACACACACACACACACACACAGACATTCACATATATAGAGAAATATACACAATTTCTCGCAGTTTTGCAAGCACACACACACACACACACACACACACAGAAATACGGGACAATAAGCAAGTGAAAATTAAACAGAGGGAATATTACGTTGTCTGTCAAGAAAGAGGGTAATAAGTTTGTCGAGTGAACCAGAGGGCTACTGCTTCCTCCAAACAGTGTCAGGCAACAGGGTGTTTAAATAAGAGTCATCTGTTTCGTGATGTCGTTTGGAGGAATGTGGTGACTTTTTGTTTTACATCGTGCCGTCCACTGTAAACACGGAAATGGATTACAGCAATGAACTAGAGTAGGACATACCTTCATACATACATACATACATATATACACACATAATTATACATGGGAGACGTACATACATACATATATACATGGTGTTGGCTTTGCTATCAAGAACCATCTCCTCTCAAAGCTAAATGAACTTCCCCATGGGATCAATGAGCGACTTATGACCCTCCGACTCCAGCTAACATCCCAACAATATGCTTTTATCATCAGTGTATATGCTCCAACCCTCGATGCCCAAAATGAAGTAAAAGAGGTCTTCTATCAGTGCCTTGAAAACACCCTGGCAGCTGTACCAGTATCTGACAAGATCCATACTCCTTGGCGACTTCAATGCCAGAGTTGGGAAGGATTATCAACCATAGGATGGAGTCCTTGGAAGGAATGGAGTCGGTAAATGCAATGACAATGGAACTCTGCTCTTAACAAAATGCAGTGAACATCAACTGGTAATAACAAACACCATTTTTCGACAAAAAGAGAGGTTCAAAGTATCATGGCAACACCCTCGGTCCAAGCACTGGCATCTCTTGGATTATATCATTGTCCGGAAGCGAGACCTAAAAGATGTCCATTCAACCAAAGTGCTCACTGGCGCAGATGACTGTTGGACAGATCACAGACTCATCTGTTCCAGGATCAGGTTAAACATTAGGCACAAGAAAAGACCAAGAAGCAAAGCTGCCAGAAAATTCGATGTGACGAAGTTACAGGATGACATGAGCAGGCAGTTATTCCAGCAACAGCTCGCTCTAGAGTTTCCTGAAGAGTTCTCAGTCCCAGTCTCCACTCATTGGGAAGAACTAAAGTCATCAATCCTTACCACATGCCAGAACACCCTTGGCCATGCACAGAAAAAACACCAGGACCGGTTTGATAGTAATGATCAATCTCTAAAAGATCTTATAGATCAAAAGCGTAAAGCCCTCATGGATCTCAAGAAAGATCCTAAGTCAACTGCAAAGAAGGCTGCATACCAACAAAAGAAGGCAATAGTTCAGAGGGAAACTCGAAGACTGAAGAACAAATGGTGGACAGACAAAGCCAAAGAAATACAAGGCCTGGCTGATAGAAATGACACCAGTTTTTTTTCTCTGCAACAAAGGCTGTATATGGCCCATCTACACATGGACAAGCCCCCCTACGTAGCAAAGACGGCACAAATCTCTTAAAGACCAAAACAGAGATAAACGCTCGTTGGAAGGAACACTTTGAAGAATTATTGAATACCAACCCTGTGATTGACGAGGAAGAGGTCCTTGGGGTTCTGCCTGAGCATGACCTTGCTGAAAACCTAGCCATAACACCAACCCCTGAGGAGACCAAACAGGCAATACATAGCCTAAAGAATAACAAGGCCCCTGGTATCGATGGTATTCCTGCAGAGATCTTTAAGGAGGGCGGTCCTTTCCTGCAAATGCAAATGCACCAACTCATCACTAAGATCTGGGTCCACGAAGAAATTCCATCAGACCTGAGAGATGCAGTAATTGTAACAATATTAAAAAAGAAAGGGGATAAGGCAGACTGTGGGAATTACCGTGGTATTTCCTTGTTGTCAACTGCTGGAAAAATCCTTGCTAGAATCGCCAACAACCGACTAAAACCAATTGCAGAAACTTTTCTTCCAGAAAGTCAGACTGGTTTTCGACCATCAAGGGGGACTGCAGACATGATTTTCACTGTCCGACAGCTGCAAGAAAAGTGCCGTGAGCAACACCTTCCTTTGTACCTGGCTTTTATAGACCTCACTAAAGCCTTTGACAGTGTATCTCGCCCACTGCTCTGGAAGATCCTGGCCAAATTTGGGTGTCCTCAGAAGTTTATTAACATGATTAAGCGGCTACATGACGACATGGTGGCATCAGTCCAAGTCAATGGAGAGAGGTCAGAGAAGTTCAAAGTGAAGTCTGGAGTGAAACAGGGATGTGTAATTGCCCCGACCCTGTTTGTTATTTTTGTTGCCACCATCCTTCACCTGACCAAAGACAGACTCCCACCAATGATCAATATCAAATATCGGATGGATGGAAAGGTCTTCAACCTGAGCCACCTTCGTTCCATCAACTTGACCACAATAACATCCTTGTGTGCATTTGAATATGCAGATGACAACAGTGTAGCATCTCACACTGAAGCAGGGCTTCAGGCCACCCTTGAAGCTTTCAATTTTGCTTACACTAAACTGGGTCTTAACATCAACCTAAGGAAAACCCAGGTCCTCCACCAACCATGCCCAAATGATGCCAACCCACAACCCCCAGCCATTGTGCTTCAGGGACAAACCCTTGAAAACGTAGAGCACTTCTGCTATCTTGGTAGCCATCTGTCTTCCAAAGCAGATATAGACGTAGAGATTCAACATCGTCTCCAGGAGGCAGGCACAGCCTTTGGTAAACTGCGCACTCGTGTCTTCTGGAACCGAGATCTACAAACAGAGATAAAGATCAGAGTGTACAGGGCTATTGTCATCCCAACTCTCCTTTATGGCTCAGAGACTTGGACCACCTACAGTCGACATATTAAAATGTTGGAACGCTTCCACCAAAGGTGTCTGAGAGCCATCTTCCACATCACATGGGAAGATTATAGGACAAATGTCAGCGTCCTAAAAGAAACCAGCACATCCAGCATCGAAACCCTCATTGTTAAAAGCCAACTTCGATGGGCAGGTCATGTAGTTCGGATGGAGGATAACCGGCTACCTAAACAAATGTTCTACTCTGAAATGGAAATGGGCCACCGAACCAGGGGGGGGGGACAAAAAAAGCGATTCAAAGACCAGCTTAAGCAAAATCTTAAAAACTGCAACATAAACAGGAACACCTGGGAGACTGCAGCCAAAGACCGGTCAGAATGGAGATCTGCCATCCATCATGGCACAAAAACCTTTGAAGAAACCAAACTCTCTAAAGCTGAAGAAAAAAGACAAATAAGAAAAGAGCGAAAACGAAACCCAAATAGACAAAGACTTCCACCCAATGCCACTTGCCCAACCTGTGGTAAACAATGTGCCTCAAGACTGGGACTCTTAAGTCATCTAAGAGTCCATGCTAACTAAGAAAAAAAAAAAAAAAAAAAAAAATATATATATATATATAATTATATAAAATGATAATGAAAAGGTAGATTAAAAGAAGGAAGGCCTTCATTCTCGTATACGAGGGATAGCCACGACATGCATTATATACATACTGTACATACATAATTATAAATGAGATGCATATGTATGTACAGTTGGACACAGGAATTCGAGGAATAGCCCAAGTGAAAGATGGTCAATTTCTCCCAATATAAAGTTCCTTAGTGCCAAATAGGAGACACCAGGATCAGAAGTCAGTATTGAGGATGGTAATAAAATGCAACTACCTGATAATAGACACTGGTTACTCAAATGGGACAAGTATATTTCACCTGGGCTGTAGCACAATTCCTGTGTCCAACTGTACATACATACATATTCATACATGGGAGACATATATATACATTCATACAAAATTACACTTGGGAGAAATATGTATATATATACACAATTTCACAGGGGAGACGGATACATACATACGTATACATGGGAGACATACACACATACTCTACAGTCACATTTACACATTCGAGACATACATACATACATTCACAATTACACATGAGAGACACACACACACATACACAAGGCAGGGTTAAGGTTAATCTAACTAGGACAATTTTTCAACGTCACTCCCTGCCCCCTCCCCCTCTTAACACAGTACATACATACATACATATTGGTAGTAAATAGTGTGTCACAGTATATATACACCATAAACATTATCCAGGTTATATAATAATAAACTAAGGCAACGTTTTTCCAGCGTATATTAACACAGTAAACGTTTTCTCAGCATATATAAACACAATTTACGTTTTTCTATCATATAGAAAAACAGTAAATGATTCCTCAGCATATATAAACACAATTTACGCTTTCCTAGCATAATTATATAAACAAAATAAATGCTTTCATGGTGCATAATATAATATGTACCCAACTGGTGACCTCTGGGACACTCTTACGTTGCTTCACTTTTCCTCATTACTACTACTACGACTTATTCTCCTTCAAACACAGTGACTATTATAAGTATCTTGGACCTCTTCTCCCTATTGAAGGTAAAGCTATAATATATA
>JAWZYT010003786.1:7500-41945 GCA_034508575.1 Petrolisthes manimaculis | reverse complement strand
CTCTCTCCCTCACCAACCAACCAACCAACCAACCAACCAACCAACCAACCCACCAACCCACCAACAAACCAACCAACCAACAAACCAACCACCCAACAAACCAACCACCCAACAAACCAACCAACCACCCCACCACTCTTCCTCCCATTTTCCCGATTTTCTATGCCTTTCTTCTCTTTCCACACTCTGGTCCTCTCCTTTATGTACCTTTAACCTTCTCCTTTCCCTCTGTCCCCCATTCTTGACATTTTCTGGACCTCCTCAGTTCTTTCTTTCTCTCTCCTTCTTCTTCTATTCGTTCCTCTGTCATTCTCCATTGTAAACAGAATTGCGTCAAAGGAGAAAAGGTATTAAATAGTAGGTAGGAGAATTATACGAAAATACTATTCTTATTAATCATATTAGTTGAGCTTGATTTCAGGGAAGCTGGTTGGTGATGTGTGTGTGTGTGTGTGTGTGTGTGTGTGTGTGTGTGTGTGTGTGTGTGTGTGTAGGGTGACTGAGGGTAGTAGGGTGTAGGGGAAAAAATCGTGTACAAAGTTTGGGGTGGATATCGAAAAAAAAGTGGAGATGTATTTTTCTTAAGTAAAGTTTTTGATCAGAGGCTTTCATCCTTTTGTATCGGTGTTTTTCTTACTCTTCTCTTTTTTTTTAAGGGGGAACAAGTTAGATAAGTTAATTATAATTTTAGGCGTCTTTTGAACATTTAGAGTGACCATAAGTATAATGATTATATTTTTTTATATATAACCAAGTAATATTAATGTTAAAATATCATACGACTCAAGGATAGATATAAACCAACTTTCTGTATTTTTATCGCAAATACTTAGTCCTGTAATTCTAACAAGAGAAAATAATAATAATAATAATAATAATAATAATAATAATAATCGTGTAGGCAGGTCAGGTCGGGCCAAGTCAAGTCAGGTCAGGTCAGGTCAGGCTAGGTCGGGGTCAGGGTGAACTCTTATTATTATAGTCTCCCTAATTTTCCGTGATTTGGAGGTTGGCAGGCGAGGTCATTATTCCCTGTGATGAGTGAGTCCCCGTGACCTTAGCCAGACCAATCAGGCGCTAACCCGGCGGCACCGTAAAACACTCCTGGTGGAGGCCAATTTGTAGCCGGGATATAAAGAGAAAGAGTGAGACATTAGGCCTATAGCGAATTATTAAAAGTTCCCGTCGGTCGGCCTCACCTTCTCCTTCCCTCACCCCCACCTTCTCCCTCCCTCACCCCCTTCTCCTTCCTTCATCCTCATTTACCTCTCCTTCCCTCATCCCCCCTCTTTCCCTTCTCCTCATCCCCCTCTCCTTCCCTTCCTCATCCCCCTCTCCTTCCCTTCCTCATCCCCCTCTCCTTCCCTCCCTCATCCCCATCCCCCTCTCCTTCCCTCATCCCCCTCCCTCTTCCTCTCCCCCCCACAAGGCCTTATAAGGGTTTAATTGAGTGCCCCCCGTCTCGAGGACAATCCACCTGCCAGGACCCCAATTAAAGTAGCAATCAAGTCACCAATTAGGTAAAAAATCGGGAAAGTTAATCTGAAGAAGGGTGTTTGCCTCGCGCCTGTTATTAATCTCGGTCCTGTTTGGCGTGCGACCCGACCCTGTGGATGGTATAGGAGGGGGAGGGGGGAGGGGGTGGAGGGGGCGAACTGTTGGGTTACTAAGGACATGGTACCCAATAAGGGAAATTAGGCTGGGAATTATAGGAGAGGGACTGAGGTAGGAATTATAGGAGAGGTTGATTGAACTCGATAAAAAAAACAACATGGAACTATAAGTGGGACTGAGGTAGAATTGACACCGGGACGAATGATTCTTTACCCAGGAGAAAAATACTGTACAAAATAGGAGGTAGAGAAATGACTGTGTGGGCTAGCTGGGTATTAGTGTATTATATATTGTTGGGTGAAGCTATGGGCCGTGGGTGACTGGGTGGGTGGGGCAGCCAAGAATAGCATGGTGTGATGAGGGTGTGGGGCAGAGCAGCAGGATGAGGTAGGTTAAAGGGTAGGTAGGTAGGTAGGTAGGAAGGTTGGTAGGTAGGTAGGCAGCGAGGAATGACACAGGGCCATGTTGTTTATGAGGCACTATGGGGCGATGTGGCAGCGGGGTGGCACTGTCATAAAGGAGAGGTGACCGTAGAGCGAGGCACTGACATCATCCATATCTTACCCTTACGTACAGAGAAAGAGTCTGACGGGCGGCCTATAGCTTGGTAGAGGGACTGGGTAGGGAGGGGATGTATTGGGTTGGTAGAGGGACTGGGTAGGAAGGGGATGTATTGTTAACCGTATTGATGGAAGATAGAGAGAGGGGGTGAGATAGAGAGATAAGAAGAGTAGAGACTGATGCGATGATTATGTAGAGAAAGAGAGAGAGAGAGAGAGAGGTAATGGAAGAAGGATAGGAAGTGAACTGTATTTGTGGGAGAGAAATAAGTGGCAGGGGACAGTGTAGAGAAGATAGAAGGAGAGTGAGATGGAAAACACTAAGCCGTTTCTACCGGCGTATAACCTTGCGAATGATGATCCAGTGTTCCCCTAGACATACTTTATCTGACGTTATTGGGCTCTTAGGCGGCACAAGTAGGCCGCGACGCAGACCACAAAGACCCTCAGGCTCCTACATCCACCGTCTAATTGGTCCATAGCCGACCTGTAACTGTCCCACCAGCGAGATGAAGCAATCTGTCCCTTCCTTTCCTTCCTCCCTCCTTGCTGTCTCGTCCCTTTTCCTTTTCTCTCTGCTCACTCTCTCTCTCTCTCTCCTCTTCCTTCTCTCCCTGTTCTCTCTCTCTCTCTCTTTCTCCTCTTCCTGTTCATTCCACTCTCTCCATCCCTCTATCCGGCCTTGCTGTTTATTTCCTCCGACTCATTCCTCCCAATTTCTTCCCTTGTCATTTCTCCTTCATATATTTTTTCCCTTCCCCGTTTCCTTCCTTTTCTTTGCTCGTGACCATTTCCGCCCTTCTCCCTTCCCTCCCATCTCCTGCCAGCGTCTCTCATCCCAGACTTCCCCTCCAGTTCTTATTCGCTTTTTCATCCTCTCTCCCTCGTCCTTTTCTCGTCTCTTTATCCTCTCCACCCACCTTTCCTCCCTGTCTTCATCTCCGCCTCTGTCTTTGTTCCAGTCAGCCATCTCAACCTCTGCCCCTCCTCCACCCATCTCTCCACGTGCCTCCACCACACACACCCCACTCTCCACCTTTCCTCCACATTGTCTCCTTTCATGCTACCCAGTGCTCTTTCTCCTTCACCCTTCCACACTTCCTTCCTATCCATCCTCTGCCTTTTTCCTCCTTTTTTTTTATTATTTTTTTCAGTACATCTCTTTATATTCTTACAGCAAAATACTTTCTCAGGATCGTTGTTGTGTTCATAACTTTACTGATTTCCTAGTTAACTGTGTTTTTGTTATGATGCCTCTCCTGCTTTTTCCCCACACCACCACCAACACTTACCAAGGCCTTTCATATCCAACCCAGTTTCCAATTCTCTCTAGTTCCCTCTCATCCTTTCCCCTCTCACCCTTTCCACTCCAGTTTACCATCCTCTTGTTTTTACCACCCTCGCTTTACCCCTTCCTTTCTCCCTCCAGCGATCGTCAGCACTTAATTGCCTAATTATCCCCCCAACTTTTCATGGGCTTACCGTCGTTAGTTTGAGAAATAGTCGAGGAAGGGTCCACTACACGTTACTCTTAATTACTGGGGAGGTGGCATACTTTGGGAGGGACGAGGGCTGTTACTGGACGAGAGATGCAAGAGGGAGAGAGAATTTGTTTAGCCAGAGGTGGTGTTGTGTGCTCTGTAGGAAGGGGTCACAGCGAACACACACACACACACACACACACACACACACACACACGAGCATAGAATTATACTTGCAGAACACAAACACACACACTACAAAGTATACTATAACATACAACAAGGGAAGCTTCAGGGAATGTACTGTAGTTTAGCCTTTGGTGTGTTGTGGGTGAGGAAGGGAGGAAGGAAGGGAGGGAGGAAAGACCCAAGGGAGACTGTCAGTGGATCCATCAACCACACAAAAGTTTCATCAGTGTGTCAGGAACGACAAAATGTTGGTGATGATGAAAACAGGATCTGAGGAAGAGAAGGAGGTGGAGTCTTTAGGGATGAGGTTTTATTTCTGCCACTTCGATAAACTCATTTGAGGGTCTTCGATAATCGCGTCGCCTCCTCCAGTGGTGGTGATTAATTAATACGTGGCAGTTTCCCCCCGTGATATACAGTACAGTATGGGCGGCGAAGTATAGTTAAAAGATACTTTAAAGTTGGGTCATAAATAAAGAGGGGTGTGTTGCTGCCCTCTTCACTGGCCTAAACAGGAATGTGAACTCGCTTCTTTGTTTCCTTAGAAGGTCACATAGCACAAACTTACGATTTTATATAATAATTAATACAGTTTTGGAAGTTAAAATTCTATAGGTAGGGATAGAAGGCATTATTTTGACGTGAGAAATAGACAAACTGGTGACTTGGAAGAAGGGCGAGCGGTGTTGCCGTACGGGGAGCTCTTTATTGGTTTTCTCTTCCGCGGTTCCTGGAATTCCAGATCCACTGGAATCGTGGTGGGAGGGGAGAGGGGAAGGGGCTCATCAGGCTAGGCTGCGGGTAACGCTCGGTGTGTGTGTGTGTGTGTGTGTGTGTGTGTGTGTGTGAACAATCCTCTTAGTAGATCAAAAACAAAAGAGTACATCAGTGCTGGTTGGTCACTTATCTACTTACGGGAGATCAAAGCTTCACAATCCTTATATACAGTATATATATTTATTATTTGTCTGGTGTATTGTTTCATAATAATAATAATAATAATAAATGTAATAATGGTCGTAGGTGGGCTGAATATATGTATAAGTCAGCCTATATATTGTGGTAGCATCTAGGCAGGGAAAGGGAGGGCAGGAATCGATCCCCAAAAGGCCACACGATCCCCACAGAGGCTGATAATTTGCGAAAAACTGTCCCCTTGGGCGGCCAAAAGAGGAAGATAAAGAAAGAAGCAGGGGGAAGGAAGGGAAGGAGATGATGTGATAAGATAAGGGAAGGGAGCACGTCAGTAGTATAGGGAATGATAGCGATTTAAGGAGGGGGGGAGGGGAGGGGGGGGGGAACTTTAGATACGGGTAGAGGAAGGGAGGAAAAGGAAGGAAATAAGTGTGTGTGTGTGTGTGGGAAAGAGAGAGAGAGAGAGAGAGAGAGAGAGGGATATCGAGTGGTGGAAAAAATGGATCTAAATGTACGTATGGATTATTTTGATTATTATTTATATATTATTTTTAGTTTTCGATAATACAAACTTAATAAAGTAGTGTTACCACGGTAGAAAAATGTATAACAGTGTATTTGTGAGAGAAGAGGAAGGCAGGAAGGAAAAGAGGGAGGGAGGGAGGGAGGGAGGGAGGGATGCTGGAAAGGAAGGAACTAGAGAAGGCATAAAGGGAAATGGTATAGAGAGGGAAAAGAAATGTAGATCACATAGTTATATACGAGAGAGGGAAGGAATTATCAAAAGGAAGGAATGGAGAGGAGAGAAAAGGCAGCATCCGTCGAAAATTGTAAGAAATGTGGAAGAACGAAACGAAGGAAAAACTAAATGGAAGAAATATAAGTGCCAATGAATGAACAAACAGGTAAACGAAAATAGAAAAGAGAGAGAGAGTGTAAGAGGAGATAAAGGAAGACATAAAAGAGATATACACAAGAACATAAGTATCCTATAGTGGAAAGAGAGAGATATCAGGAGTACTCAGACACTGATAATAATAATAATAATAATAATAATAATAATAATAATAATAAAAATAATAATAATAACAACAGAAGCAGCAATAATAATATATAGAGTATGATATAATAGTAGGTAGGTAGTAAGCAGCCAAGGATATTAAAGACTTGGCCAATATTACTTTAAGCATCGTAAGTCAGCGTTCACCACCACCCAACAACAAAGGGTATTGATAGCCATTATGATATACATTATGTGCCGTGCCAAGTATAATGGGAAGTGGTAGTGGTGGGGGTATGGGTAGTGGGGGAAATAGTTAATAATGCTGGGTTAGTGAGCAGAAGCACCCAACACCACCACCACCCGTTCTACTTTCTCTCTCTCTCTCTCTCTCTCTCTCTCTCTCTCTCTCTCTCTCTCTCTCTCTCTCTCTCTCTCTCTCTCTGTTGGTCCTTCTATTTACCTATAATACAGTATGTCAAAGTTCCTAACCCTTTTCCTGACCCCCTTCCTTTCAATTTTGTTCTTTCTTTGTCCCATCCCATCCCATCCCATTCCCTTCCCTCTCCCTTCATCTCTTTTTTTTTACCATACAAAATATACCCATACGACCCCATCCCATCCCATCCCATTATAGCCCATTTCAACCTGTCCTATTCCCTTAACATCCTCCCCAATCCCATTCCCTTCCTTTTTCTCCTCTTACCATACAGAATAATCCCATACACTCCCATCCCAACCTATCCCATACAAAATATTTCCATCCCAACCCATCCCATACAAAATATTCCTATACACTCCCAACCCAACCTATCTCATCCTAACCTATCCCATACACTCCCAACCCATCCCATACAAAATATTCCTATACACTCCCATCCCAACCTATCCCATACACTCCCATCCCATCCCATTCCCTTTCCTTTTTCTCCTCGCCTCCCCTCTCTGCTCCCATCATCAAGACCGTGGGTGACGAGCATGAGGCCTAACATATGTGATCACGTCAACATTACTGTCACCATAAACATAGAGATTAAGATCAGCGGAGGGGTGTTGGAAGGAAGGAGAGGCCGAGTGTTAGGAGGGGAGGGAGGGAGGGTGTTGTGGGGGAAGGGAGGGGGAGGGAGGAAGGGAGAGTGTTGTGGGGGGAGGGAGGGGGCCTAGTGTTGGGATGGATGGAGGGAGGTAGGCCAGTAGGGTTCTAGGGTGGGAAAGGGTGTGAAGGAGGTAGTGTGTGTGTGTGTGTGTGTGTGGCATAGTATAGCGTTCTAGAGGTTAGGTGGATAGGCCAGAGAGAAAGAGAAAGAGAGAGAGAGGAGTGTGTACCGTATATATATATGGATATGGATTTGTGTTGGAGGGAATGTGTACTACGAGGGAAGAGTAAAGGAGAGAATGGGGGTAATGACGAGAAATGTAATGTGTAAGGAGTTTTTTTTTTTCAGAAGTAGGACGTTAAAGTGGTTCCCTGGTGGAGTAGATGGCGGGCACTGAGAGGTTTGTTTCATTGACGACCGTATTTATTTGGAGTTGTTCGACGCTCACATTCTCCTCTCACACACACACACACACAACCAACTGTACATTACCAGACGGTGTTTACAGTTTTTATTGTATACTTTCCTTCTCTTGTACAGTATCTACCTTACTCTCCTGTCGTCTCTCTCTCTCTCTCTCTCTCTCTCTCTCTCTCTCTCTTTTCTTTCCAGCGCATCCCCCTTCAAGTCGTGGAAAATAAAGAGTACATAACAAAGGGGAAGGAGAAAGGGCCTTAATTAAATTGAGTGTAGAAAATTGCTTGAGCTACGAGTGCCCGAGTTTGACTTGGAAAATGAGATTGCTCTACAAATAATAATTGGATCAGAGGGACGGGGGGCAAAAATGTGGCAGGCGTAGATCCCACCACACCAACTTGAGTTTTGAATTGCAAATTGGATTCATATCATCCCATTACCTCCTGTAGCTTTTAGCAGAGAGGGCGTCTGCCGGAGTAAGGAAGGGAGGGAGGGAGGGGCGAAAGGGGAGGGAGGTAGGTACGGAGGTAGGGAGCAGAGTAGGGGTGGGGGAGGGGGGTTAAGGGGGAGGTTGGGTTGGTGGGGTCGGTGGAAGCTCTGAATGGGTTAACTCGTTTTCATTTTTTATGGGGCGGAAGAGATCAAGAATTTAGGCACGTATATGAGCCCCGGGATTTAGCTTTACTTTACCTTACCGTTGAAGTGGGAGGCAGGATGGGATGGGATGGGTGGGAGGGTAGGTTGGTATTGTGACAGAAAGGGGGGGAGGGGGAGGGCGATATGGAAACACACAATCACATGAATGTAGAATAAAACTACAATAGATAAAACTGCATTGGGACATTGAAAACAGAAATGCAATAGACTTGTTGGTTGTGAATTTATGCAGACGTGTATAAGGTATAATAAACAGGGGACGAAATATGGCAGACTGGAAGCTTAATATGGCAGGCAGGAGACACGATAAGGCAGACTGAACAGGCTGTGGACACGATAAGGCAGACTATAAACAGGCTGGGAATACGATATGGCAGACTATAGAGGAACACAATATATATGGCAGGCTTGGGGGGACACTACGGCAGTCTGAACGGGGTGGGTGGTATGGCAGACAAACGGGGTGGGTGGTGTAGGGGAGAGAGGGACCTGAAGACCATAGAGAGGATTGGATGGAGAGGTCTGGACAACACTATAGCGGCTGAGTGTGCAGGACTGATGAGAAAAGAGGGTATAGGGAGGGAGAGGGAGAGGGAGAGGGTAGAGGGGGAAGACCAGCCAGCCAGCCAGCCACAAGGCGCGTTTTACGACAGGGAAAGTGAGGTTCTGGAGGAGTGATGAGAGACCAGACTGATTACACGTAGTAGTGAGGGAGGCGAGTCACAGAGAAAGAGGTGTGTGTGTGTCTGTGTGTGTGTGGGGGGGGGGGGCAGGAAACAATGAGGAGATTAAAAAGGAGGGACTGGGAACTGTAGAAATAAAAAAAAAAATGGAGAAAACGATAGAAATAAAAATAAAAAAAGA
The DNA here is from genome assembly GCA_034508575.1 of Petrolisthes manimaculis. NCBI lineage: Eukaryota > Metazoa > Arthropoda > Malacostraca > Decapoda > Porcellanidae > Petrolisthes > Petrolisthes manimaculis. The sequence continues at coordinate 33,151 of JAWZYT010003786.1, read as the reverse complement.
GATCTCCCTAAACCCAAAAGAGATTAATTAATTAATTAACTGTTGAGCGAAAAAATGATAAATAGTGCGTTTCTCTGGATTTTTTTTTTTTTTTTCCAATCGTTTCAATTCCCAGACCGACTCAACTCGACTCGCAGCCCAGATATAAAACACCTGAAGCGGAAGATTGGTGCGTGATAATCTACACGAGAGGAGACGATTTGACGAAGGGGCACTCGGGGAAACAAGGAGGTCATACACTTACTTTTAAAAGGAAAAAAAATGAGGAAGTATGGGGAGTGGATAGGATTTTTAGGAGAGGGGATAGATGGGAAGGTGAAGATGGATGAGGAGGGAGGATGGGAGGGGATAGACGAGAAGGTGAAGGAAGATGAGGAGGGAGGATAGGACGGGATAGATGAGTGAGGAATAATGAGAAAGGGAGAGAGGATGTCGAAAAGATATTGAGTGGAGGAGAAGAAAAGGGTGGAATCAAGAATTATGGCGAAGGGAAGGGCTGAGAAAGGAGGGGAGGGGGGGGGAGACAGAGGGGAAAAAGGATGTGATTTGGCACGAGTTTTCTGCAGGCCTGGGAAGGAGGGGAGAAGGGAGAGGGGAAAGGGTAGGGAGAGAAGTTAGAGGAGGTGGGGGAGAGGCAGGGGAATGTAGGGGGAGCGAGAGTGGCAGGGGAACAGGAAGGGTAGAGGCTAAGGGGGGGGTGGGTTACTCTTTTCCAGGACGAACGGGGAGGGTGAATTTTATAGGCCTATCTGGCTCGGTATCAGAAAGGCTGCCAAAAAACGCATACATTAGCTGAGTTTCTTTTATTTCGCGTAGAGGTTGGCGGTGGTGGTCTTAGCCAGGCATCTCATATATATATATTTTTTTTTTTTTACTTTACGTGTGTGTGTTTTTTTTTTTTTATGGGATCAGACAGATGTGTTTTATCGCGTCGTTCGTTTTGTTTTGATGATGATCCATTATTTACAACTTCTGAACTGGCTTTCGTAATTATCAACTTTAGCTCTATCTCGTAATTTCTCTCTCTCTCTCTTTCTCTCTCTCTCTCTTTCTCTCTCTCTCTCTCTCTCTCTCTCTTTTCAATACATTTTCTGCCTCTTTTCCCCTTCATTCTGAGCCTCCATTCCTCCCTCACATTCAGGATGCGACTGACAATTTTGAGCTCTAGTGATACGGGAGGGGGGAGGGGGGGGTATGAGAGGGGGGAGGGGAGGGGAAGGGACAGATAGGCAGCCAAACGATGCCTTAAACATTGGTGTGCAAAGCTGTCGATCGCCGCGTCCCTCCATCAACCAGTGGGTGGATGTGTGTGTGTGTGTGTGTGTGTGTGTGTGTGTGTGTGTGTGTGTGTGTGTGTGTGTGTGTGTGTGTGTGTGTGTGTGTGTGTGTGTGTGTGTGTGTGTGTGTGTGTGTTTGGGTGTGGAGGGGGGAAGGTTGGGGAGCTGTACCGAAGTGTGTGTAGAGGGATAGGGAGACGTGTAGAGGGATAGGGAGACGTGTAGAGGGATTGAAAGACGTGTAGAAAGGGATTGGAAGCTTCTGGGGAGAACAAACCTTTTTTTGTTTAATTTATTGGAGTGCTGCTGATTCCTCCAAACTATGCCACGAAGCAGATCCATCCCCTTCACGCAAAGCTGAAATAGTTTGGAGGAATGAAAAAAAGTAGCCCTCCAATTATTTACCAAAAAGAGAGCAGTATTTTTCAGTAGTATTTTCTCTTTCTGTTTATTTGTTTGTTTGTTTGTTTAGTCACGTCAATAGAACTTTAGACGGGAAGGAAAGACAGAGAGAGAAAAGACAAGAGTTGATTCTAGTAAGGAAGGAAAGACAGAAGACAGGAAAAGAGAGAGAGAGAGAAGACAGGAGGTTATTCTGGCAAGGCTGGCTGTTGACTACTGATTTCTTGTATGTAGCGTTGGAAGGAAACACAGACCCCGACCCCCTTTATACTTACCTCTGTCTCCCACAAGCCAGTCACGACCACGTTGTTGATGAGATTGTGCTGGTTTAGGCTTCAGCGGCCGGTATATAGATTCTGTTTCAGGGCTAAGGAAAAAAATGGTATCGAGATTATTTTTATTTATTTTTTTCGTGTGTAGAAGAAGGTATATTTATAAATTTGTTTTAGAGATAGATAGATAGATATATAAAGAGTTATATAAATTGTTTAGGTGTAAAAAAATATAAAGAGACATTTTTAAGGATAGAAAAGAGTATATAGATTTTATTTATTTTTAAATTAAAGAGATAGAAAGAGGTACTAAGAGTTAATAAGAGATATATAGGTTCAGCCAGAATTGTATAGTAGTAGATTATAGTGATAAATGTTAATAGTACTCGTATTTAAAGAGGATTATATAGATTCTGCACCCACATAGATTTAGCGAATAGGAATGGGAGGGAGGGAAGGGAAGGAGGGAGGGGAAGGAGGGAGGGAGGGAAGGAGAGAGGAGGGAAGGATTGCCAGGTGAGAGAGATACAGTCAAGGAGGGAGCCTATGGGGGAAAAAAATATTGAGCCAGCGACTAAAGACTTTGTTTATGTGACAGGACGCGGGGAGGGACCGTCAGGGTTACCAACGGGGCGATGAGCCTTGCAAACTTGGTAAATGTCCTCTAAATCGATGTATCTTATTTGTATATATCTTCTAAATTGTAGGTAAAATATCCATAACAGAGCAAAACATGTGTAGTGTAGTTTCACACCCGATAGTCTTAGTCATTATCCACCATCGTGTGTAGAAATATTTTTGGCTATATTTGGCAACACTGCAGGCCAGAGAGAAGGGCCTGAAATCAGCGAGGGACCCGAGGGCTGCGATTGGAGGGAAACATTGCGATTTATTGCCGCGATTCGTGCAGGAAAAATTGTTTCCTTGGAATTCTTAGAGGAAAGAGAACGCGATATCGTTCATCTCTATTTTACGAGTCCAACACTGGTACGAGCATGTGTGAGAAGACCTGAATCTGTGTGTGTGTGTGTGTGTGTGTGTGTGTGTGTGTAAATGTAAGTGTGTGTGTGTATAAATGTAAGTATGTGTATGTGTGTGTGTATATAAATGTAAGTGTGTATGTGTGTGTATATAAATGTAAGTGTGTGTGTGTGTGTGTGTGTATATATATATAAATGTAAGTGTGTGTGTGTGTATATATATAAATGTAAGTGTGTGTGTGTGTGTGTGTGTTGTGTGTGTGTATATATAAATGTAAGTGTGTGGTGTGTGTGTGTGTGGTGTGTGTGTGTGTGTGTTGTGTGTGTGTGTTGTGTGTGTATGTGTGTGTGTGTATGTGTTAGAGTACGTGTGTATGAAAGCCGTCTATGAATTCCATACATGTGAGTATACTTGATAATTGTTTACTAGTGCAGAACAGACGTAAACATTATATGAGAATTATAGTATCCGGAAAATCACGTGCAGTTTGTGTTTTATAATTATATGTGCAAAACACTTTTTATGTCAAAAATTGCACTTTAACTCTCATTCATTCTATGTCCAATTGACACGACAATTATTTTCTACTTCCCATATAAATACTTCACGACTTGCACTTACATTCATTAATCTCATAATCACCATTCAATATGTGTCAAGATATAAATAATGTAGTTATTAATTTGCACAATGAAGGGACCCTAATGGGATCATCTTAAGGGGTTGAGATGTGTTCAACCAATTAGGAACGACTGAATCCTCCAAACCACTTGAGAAAACAAACCACCTACAGTTGAATAATCTGTTTGGTGTAGACAATGTTTGGAGTATTCAGTAGCTTCTAATATATGTACAGCATCTTTCCTCCTTAGCTGTGATGACTTTGTGTACTAAACTGTATTGTATGTAAGTAAGTAGTTGGCCGCTCTGGGTACCTGGGTTGGGCCTCCTTCACTAATGTAGCCAAGGGTCACCATAATGATATTTTGTCAGCGACATTTGTGTACCGACATGATACTTATTACAGTCAGTTGTCGACAGTCACAGTCAGCATAGTTTTTGTGACCGAGTAACTGTTACATTGATGTGTTCACAGAAGCCTTGTTATGCCAAGACAGTGATATACCATACATAAATTTGAAGGTATATATATATCCATATAACCAGAACAGACATTGCTGATCTCACTTTCACTTCACACAAATTGGTTGTGCCAGCAGATTAACAACAGTTCTCTTTCAACAAGTAAATTTTGTTGTAACCAGCAGAGGAGCAAAAACAGTTGTCAATCAGAAAGTTAAAGTCGTCAGAGTAAACATTTAAGCAGTTTGTGAGAAACCGAGATACTTAAGAAGAGTGCACCTACTGTAGTAGTCTCGTGGCCTGCTTAGTGAAGGCAAGTGAAGCATCGTGCGTGGAGTCCGCAGAGTCTTGGTGGTCTTCCGCCGGCGTGGTGGGGGTCACAGGTGTAGATACAGTAGGTCCGCGGGGGATGTAGCAGCAGCCACACGCAGCCGAAGCCTCTATACGCATTCATCAAGGGCGGGTCATGTACAAGGCAATATAGTGGGCTCAGTGATGCAACCACAGACAGACAGACAGCATTGTAGAGGGCGCAGGCAGTGAGGCAGCCAAACGGGGAGGGTCACTCATGTTGTGGGTGGTGTTGGGGGCGGGATTGACCCCAGACCAGACCAGACCAGACCAGACCAGTGTTCTAGGTTCACGAGAGGCTAGTCACACACACATACACCTCAGTGGTAGGCCCTCCCGTGGTGTAGCCTGTCCTATGTATGGAACCAACCCTCCTCCTCCTTGTCACAATGTACTACTTGGCTAGTTAAGAAAGCCGCACCCAAACGCTCTGTACAGGAATCATTGTTGAGAGCGACCAAGGATGATGAAGAGAGAGATGTGACAATGACGGTGGTGTTGCCGCGGTAGGTGTAGTGTTAGCCTAGGCCGCCCTCCCTACCGCCGACCCACCCACCCACCCGCCCAACCGACCAACCGACCGACCCCTGCTGACCCCTTCCGTAGGCCCACAGACATCAGTGAATGACCCGCCGCGCGACCTGGACCCAACACCTTGACGCCTTCCTTCCACATCCTCCGTCCTCACTAAATAAACTCAAGTGTTTCCGATCCAGTTTTGAAGTCCAGTTATTATTTTATATAATATGTCATGCAATCAGAGTTTGAAGTCTGATATATTACCGGTATGTTATGCATTCTTGGACTTGAAGTTCATTAAAATTTGTATTTGTAACCCAGTTGTAATGTAGTAATTAAATATACAGTATATATATAATTCATCTACTACAGACATATGTATATATATATATATTCTATATATAATACCCACCATTTTGCCATTCCAAAGTTGCTATGTAATATTTTTCATTCATTGTAATCACATTTTGCATCTCATATTTTCATCGATCCATATATACTTGCTCTGTATACTCTGATCCCTCCAGCACTCAATGTTACATACAAACAGGTGCTTATGGAGAATTTTTCACTTTTCATTCTCTTTACCACGTTATATAACATCACTTTGTAGTATGCTTTGCCGAATGGACTTCAGGTGATTCCCTTAGCCAGGTAACGTAGCCTAGACTCATAACGTGTTGGGATGCGCGCTTAGTGATAAGAACGAGAAGGACGGAACGCTATAAAGAACGTAATAAGGTAGGTATTATCATATCTCTCACGTGAACCTCTTTACTAGCTCTGTCTCTCTCTGTCTCTCTCTGTCTCTCTCTCTCTCTCTCTCTGTCTCTCTCTCTCTCTCTCTGTCCTCTGTCTCTCTCTGTCTCTCTCTCTGTCTCTGTCTCTCTCTGTCTCTCTCTCTCTCTCTCTGTCTCTCTCTCTCTCTCTCTCTGTCTCTCTCTCTCTCTCTCTCTGTCTCTCTCTCTCTCTCTCTCTGTCTCTCTCTCTCTCTCTCTCTCTCTCTCTCTCTCTCTCTCTCTCTCTCTCTCTCTCTCTCTCTCTCTCCTCTCTCTCTCTCTCTCTCTCTCTCTCTCTCTTTCTCTCTCTCTCTATTTCCTTGTCGAATAAACTTACAGTAACATACCTTACTCTTCTTCCATTCATAAACATTCACTATTCATTATTCTGAAAGATTCCACTTCTGTTTATATCAGTTGCGGATTTTATTAAACTAATTTCACACAACATAGTTCAATTCTCTTTCTTTCACTATTTCATTTCTATTTCCTTCCAAATTCTTTACCTTATATTCCCAGTTCACACCTTTATATATTTATTATCTCTCTGCCACATTTCATTCTTGACATTAAAGTAAGACATTGTAGGAGAATTGAAGGCCTGATCATTCCTACAAACTCAACCAAGAATTAACCAGACCAACTCCCACATACCCTGAGATAATCTGTGTATATCCTGACAGAGTTTGTATGAATCTGTATAGCCTTGACTTAACCCACACTACCTTACCGTAACCCCCTTTTTTAATCCTCACTTCCAACCCCAAACTCCCCCCCCCAAAACCCCTTCCCCCCTGAACACACGGACCCCCGGAGACATCTCACACTCGTTGAACTCACGCGCGTGCGAGCGAGCGAGCGAGCGAGCGTCACGTGGAGTGTAGAGTGTGTTGAGATGTGAATGAAAATAGGTAGGTGGTGGTGAGTGCGTTAGTAGAAAAGGTAGGTGGTGGTGAGTGCGTTAGTAGAAAAGGTAGGTGGTGGTGAGTGCGTTAGTAGAAAAGGTAGGTAGTGGTGAGTGCGTTAGTAGAAAAGGTAGGTGCTGAGTTGTGAGTTGTTTACCTTCCTGTGAGATGCTTGGAAAAAAAACAAAACAAAGTGTGGACGTGGGAAGAGCAAGATACAAAATGATAAATAAATAAAATGGGGTGTACAGGTAGGTAGATGGTGAGGTATATAATTATGGTATGCTTGCTTGCCTGCCTGCCTACCTTAAAGCTGAGGAAGTAAAATGGAGAGGAATGAATAAATAAAAGAGGGCTGGGTAGGTACTGAGACGCCCTGGACCGACCTACCTGAGTGCTGACGTATAGGAAAGGTGCGTAGGTAGGGAGAGAGGAAAAAAAAAAAAAGTTAAATTAAGAGAGAAGGGGACAGGTAGGTGCCACTGAGTTTGTTACAATCGTCTCGTCACCGTATGTATACTTATTAAAGTTTTCACACCGTAAGTATGTATATGTTTTATTTTTAATTTTTTATCACTATCATTTATATCGCTGCTTTTTCCGAATTCATGTTTCCATCGCCACATTAATGAGTCTCACCTTATTCACATTCAGTACATTTGTATAATTTTCTGTGTGTCACCGCGCGCTGTCCTTGATACGACGCGTGTGTTTGTGTGGGTTATTGTAAACTCTTATGATAATTATGAAGGTTGATTGTGAACGCGCGCTGCTGCTGTGTATGCGACGCGTGTGTATTTATACTTAATAATATATATGATTATGAGGTGTTATAAACCATTGTAAAATAAAGTAGATGTGCAGTTGTGCTTGACTTGGTAATGGTATATCAAATCAGCATCATAATCCATCCAACCCTGCGTAAATATATTGATGTAAATGTAATAGTATATAAAAAAAAAACACTGATTGTGAAACGCGTGCTGCTCTGTATGCGACGCGTGTGTTGTCATGGTAACAATTATAGCATTTTGTTGTGAAACTTTTGTAACTGTTCAACTGACCTGTCCGCCGCCAACGTGCGTGAAGCGTGTGTGCGCCTGCGCCCTGGTGATGAGGATACGAGTTCAGTTAATAAAAGACATGCGACTTAAAAAAAAAAAAAAAAACATATTTTTATAAACCTTACCGGAGCAAGCGTGAATTAGGGTCCAAGGCCACAAACAAATAAAATAAAAGTCACAATAACTTTTCTTACTTGTAATATCATTTTGACATTTTCTCTTTTCCATGTGAGGAACTATGACATTTTTTTTTTTTAATGGTACATTATATTATACTATTTTTTTTCCAGGTATTAAGAGGTTCATGTTGCCACTAATACTTTTTTCAGGGATGTTTTTTTTATTCATACAATTGTAGAGTATATTTTGTAGTATTAATAGTATTGATATTATTATTATTACTATTATTACATTACCTTTAACCATTATGTCTCCATTATATATCTATATATATATATATTTTTTTATAATATCCATTGAAAACTTGGAATATCTGGTGACATGTCTGCTGTAATAATTGCCTCTTTTACAGGTGTAATAAAAGATATCAGTTATAATATACAAGTACAATAAATAATCACATAACCTATAAACACATTGCCTTATTTACATTTTCGTGAATAAGTGCCTCTAAAAATGTGTTCCTTTATAGTATATTTATTACCTGTATAATAAATCCCAATATCACTGACCACAAACAAAAAGTAGTAACAAAATAATATGATATAATAAATCTTTACCTTAAGAGAAAAAAAAATATGGTATGCATCAGGAAACAAAAACACGGAATTGCTTTTATCGCGAGGGCCAAGGAGATGCCCCCCCCCTCCCACCGCCCCCCCTGCCCCCCACACCAGAGGACCAACAGTACATCATGGACCCACAAGATTCATGGCCGTTTATAGCCTTTGGCCCGGAAATCTAACGCTGGTTTATTACGTGGTCGAGAAAGCCAACGCCCCGCCCTTTTTCTCTTAGCCGCGGACGTGAGGCCAGTAAAAAATGTCCTTCCCCCCTTTTCTTCCTCCAATCTACATAATTCCTACATTTTCCCGTCTGATGAGGTTACTGCCCGACCCCTCCTTCCCCCCACCCACCCCAATTTTCTAAGAGGTGGGTAGTTTTTATGTTTTTATTCTATGCTCGGACGGTCGTTTAATTAAGATGCGACAAATTCAATGGGTTATCTTGGATATAATTGTTATCCCTCCGAGTCGTTCGTTTTCTACCAACGTTTTCTCTTTTCATATTATTCTCTGTAGCACACGCACCTTCAAACAGACACTGACAATTTATAGTCACGTTTTGTAATTATATTTTGTTGTATTCAGTACTGTACTCGTCTTTAAAATGGATATCAGGAATACTCGAATTAACATATACTAAAATTAGCGTCATGGAGAAAGTAGAAATAAAGGTCCCGTATTATTCTCAGGGTAACACATTTAGGGAGGGAGGGATGGAGTTGTCTGTTACCGCGTTCTGCCACCAGAGTGAGTGTATGTGTAGTAGGCAAGGGAGCTCTTCTCTCTCTCTCTCTCTCTCTCTCTCTCTCTCTCTCTCTCTCTCTCTCTCTCTCTCTCCACTATATATTTCCTTGTTTTTACCTCTAGGCTCCCATATATCGCGACCCTCCGAGTGAAAAAGAGTAAATAGGTGAGATGGGACTGTACTGGGGGTCTGTCTTCCTCGCTGGGATGTTCGTAAACTCTTAGAAATTAGATTGTATCCATTGCGTTCTGGAGTTATGCTTTTACGCTAGACACATGAAATTTATTGTGAACAGATAAAACAGATAGTAAATGATAATAATAATAATAATAATAATAATAATAATAATAATAATAATAATAATGTGTTTGGAAGATATTATCACCAATTTGTCACCATCGTCAAACTCTGCCATTACCACCACAACACGGGCACCTCCCCCCAACCACCCGTCCCCCCCCCCCCACCTTCCCCCGACCTGTCCCCCACCCCCATACTACTAACATATCGGAGTGAACCTTAGTGTATCTGTAGTGGGTTTCCTCTACTACTCAGATGCCTTGGGTTCACTTCAGCCTTACTTACGCAGGACATATTATATACAAGGTGCTAGGAATTAATCTGTTAGGTCTAATGTAGTTTGTTTGTTGTACACTCACGGCTGCTGAGGGTGTTTATAGGTCATATAGACTGGCATGGATAATTATATTGGCCACACACTCAATACAGATGATTTAGAATACGTAAAGAATTATACGTTATGAGGCGTAAATTTGATACATAATGATACATAAAAATGATACATACTGACACCTAATTTGATACATAATGATACATAAAAATGATACATACTGACACCTAAAAAAGTTACATAATGATACATACTGACACCTAAAATTGTTACATAATGATACATGCAGAGTCCGATTAGCCTGTATTCCTGAGCAGCTGTGGGTGTGGTGTTGGGGAGGTGACCCTGAGGTGAGAGTAGTAGCTCACAGCCCCCGTGTGGCCACCGTCTCCGCGACACATGTGCCAGAAAAGACCACCTCACACCCTCTACTGCTCCTGCTGCTGCGTTCCTCCTGCTGCTGCCGTCTCCTCCTACCCTGCCCTGCCCTGTCATGTCCTTTCCTCTCTCCTCATAACCTGTCATGTCCTTTCCTCTCTCCTCATAACCTGTCATGTCCTTTCCTCTCTCCTCATAACCTGTCAAATCCTTTCCTCTCTCCTCATAACCTGTCATGTCCTTTCCTCTCTCCTCATAACCTGTCATGTCCTTTCCTCTCTCCTGACCTGTCTTGTTGTTTCCTCTTCGTCCTCCTCTTCCTCCTGCTCCTCTTCTTTCCACCTCCTCTTCTTTCCACCTCCTCTTCTTTCCACCTCCTCCTCGTCTTCCTCCTCCTCCTCTTCCTCGTCCAACTCCTCCTCCTCCTCCTCCTCATCCTCCTCCTCCTCCAACTCATCTTACTCCTCCTTCTCTTGCTCCTCCTACTCCTATGATCCTTTCCGTCCGCCCATACTACCCAAACAGAAGGGAGTCAGTCCTGGTGGGCAAGGAGTCAGGCAGGCAGTGGTGGGTTGGAACGCATTACCGTCCTAACCTGTCCTTAATAGCATTGTCACCTTCTCCCTGCACCAGCCAACAGAGCGCCTATACGTCTAAGTCTCCTCAGAGCAGTTTCCATTTCTTTTTTTTTTCTTTTTTTATTTTTTTTTTCTCTCTCCTTTTACTGTGTGAGATAGCATAGAAAACCAAATACAAAAAAAAAGCAATAATCTTGTAGCTCGTAAGTCAGCTTTTGCACTATTATTATTATCTCAACTTACTTACTTACTTACTTACTTACTTACTTACTTACTTACTTACTTACTTACTTACTTACTTACTTACTTACTTACTAACTTACTTACTTACTTACTTACTTACTTACTTACTTACTTACTTACTTACTTACTTCTAGACACATGATTTGCAGGACCCCATAGGACAGTAAATAAGGGACTTGAGACCAAAGGAGACTAGATGGGTAGTGAGAGAGATTTTATTCACTTGCTACATGTCTGATCATCATGTGTGTGTGTGTGTGTGTGTGTGTGTGTGTGTGTGTGTGTGTGTGTCGACTCTTGTACTGTTATTACCGCACTTTCTCAGCTTTTTATTATACAACAGAAAGTGGCCTTAGCTTTACTACTACTACTACTATGACTGCTGTTATTGCTGTTACTATTACAGTTACATTTACTACTACTACTACTACTACTCTTACTACTGTTTTATACTACCACCACCACTTTTACTACTACTACTACTACAACTACCACTACCACTACTATTACTTTTTCTACGACTATTGCTACAACTCCTCCTCCTCCTCCTCTTCCTCCTCCTTTTTAGGCTCAAGTAAACATTTGATAGCCTGACTCATCAAACCACCTCACCCCCACCCCCTTACACGCACCCCCCCCCCTTTAGTACCACCGACGTAGAGAAAGAGAGAAGCTTTGTGGAAGTGATGGCTGGGTCTTGGCCTGGTGACATCAGGACGTAATATCTTCCGCTCGCCTAACGCAAAAGGGGACACAGAAAAAGGGGGGAGAGGGGCGAAGAAAAAGTGGGGGGGACACAGAAAAAGGGAGGAGAAAGGGGCGAAGATAAAGGGGAGGGGAGAGGGGGGCGAAGAAAAAGGGGGAGGAGAGGGGGGCGAAGAAAAAGGGGGGGAGGAGAGGGAGGCGAAGAAAAAGCTACTATTGCTCTCTATTTCCTGACGTTAAAACACCCGACATTTGTGACACTGGAGGGGCCGATTATGTTAGCTGTCTTGAGCCATTTCGAACATCCCCCCGCTTTCCACTTCGCTCCCCCTCTCCTCCTCCTCCTCCTTTTGTTTCTGTATGTGTGTAAGTCATTTTGAGTCATTTCTTTTAAAGGCACGTCGTAACTGCCGTCAACAATGGAAAGGGAAGTCAGTGATGCACGGAATTAACTCTATGGGCGAGGCTGGATGGGTCGGTGGGGATAACTATAAGAGAGATGTTGTTCAGGTTTGGGATTTATTTACTCAAGGCATTGAAATGTTATTGAAATTTTTATTGCTGGGTAGGACAATTATTCACAAATTATATAGTTAGTTCCTGAAGCAATAGATGTGTGATAGTTAGAGTAATTTGCCAGGAAACGTAAGAGTAATTTCCCACGTAAAGTAAAGAGTAATTTGCCAGAAAAAGTAAGAGTAATTTCCCAGGTAAAGTAAGTGTAATTTGCCAAGTAAAGTAAGAGTAATTTGCCAGGTAAAGTAATGCTCAAATGAGATATATTCGTAGATTATTCGTAGAGTTGTGTGAACGTAAGAGTAAATGTGGCAGTTAAAGTAGTGCACAAGTTAGCAGAGAACAAAAGGTCAGACTTGAAGCCGCATTAATGCCACGAAGCGTGTAATGTCCAAACCAACTGACAGGAAGGGGAGGGAGGGAAGGAAGGAAGGAAGGGAAATAGAGAGGAGGAGGAGGGAGGAAATGGGTGGAGAGAAGGGAAGCCACGAGGGAGGGAACGAAGGGAAGTATAGGGAAGAGAGGGAGGAAAGGAAAGAGGGAGGGAGGGAAGGAGGGAAAGTCAGTCACATGATAGGGGCAAGGACTAAGGGTGGAAGGGCAAAGGGGGAGGGACTGATGGTCTTAAATGGCAGGCGGGCATTAGACAAGGACAAAGGGCTGAGTAAGGACAAGGACAAAGGTCTGAGTAATACCGTTGTGTTGAGGCGACTTATCACTGAGACGGATCGAAGGGGGCGAGGACCCCACAATGTTTACTATAGTTCACCACGAATTAAGGCTAAACACAGGTTGGTAATGACGCTTTAGAATTTCATGTCCTAAAATATTGTTGTCGCTGTTTTTATTACGATTTTTTTTTTTTTTAGAAAGTACTCGCTGGGAAACCATTAGTAATAATAGTAATATAATGTAATGTGTATCTGTAAATCCTCGAAATGTTTCTTTGTAAATTTTATAACCCTCTGGGCAGCTATTGACCGATACTTAAAGGATAGGTAAAATATCCGAAAAACGTTGTTGCTTTGTATTCAATCGAGATGCTATTTTTACAGTTAAGTTAGTTTGATTGATGAGGCTTATAACAACAATTCCTTCACTAGAACAACACAGGTTCAAAACACTCGCACAGTTTCTGAAGAATGTTACCGTAATCGAGTCGGTGAATCCACATAATTATTCTTTCATGTTTCACTAGATATTATGTATAACCCTCGTCTTTCTTCACTTTATGTTAGGTTAGATTATTTATCAGTATTCTATGAGTAGGTGTATTTTTTTTCTATCCTGGCTGGCTATATCACACCGGTTCACTCTGCTCCTTTTTGAAAATAAATATATACTGTATTTGATTTTAAGTGCAAACTATGATTTTTTTTTTTTTTTTATGAATTTATTGGTACTGAAAAATACTTGATCAAATTTTTAATGTATTCAAAGTCTCTAACTGAGGTTGGAAACTAACCGGTGTGTATGTCGCTGGATAAATAAAAAAAAACACTGTAGTAAATCTAAGAAAGACTTACTAATTATATACCGAATAATACGAAAATGGAAAAAAAATCACACGCGTGTAAAAAAAAAAAAAAGTAATCTTAATTTACGAATGGAATCCCCAACACCGTCAGACCTTAATTAAAATTCACTGGGACACGACTACGAGCGAGGCATGCATCTATCTGTCTGTCTGTTTGTACAACACCAAACGTCCACCACACCACACCACCACTACACATACACATTGTCCCCATCCCATTCCCTTCCTCGGGTTAGTTAGACTTGCGAGAAACGGAATTGGAGGAATGAGATGGAGATGATGGGTAGGTGAGTGACAACCATACCCGCTCTCGACGAAGGAAAGTGTTCATGGTAAAAATAGGCTGGCTGTCTGGCTGGTTGTCTGTCTGTCTGTCTGTCTGGCTGGCTGGTTGGCTCGCTGGCTGGCTGGCTGGCTGTCTGGCTGGCTGGCTGGCTGGCTGGCTGGTTGGCTGGCTGGCTGGCTGGCTGGCTGTCTGGCTGGCTGGTTGGCTCGCTGTCTTTACCTTGGATATTTTTTGTATCGTCTTGAGAGAAGCAGCAACAAGGGAAGGAAGGGATCGACACGGTTGAGTCAGGGCCATTTTTTTATTTTTCTTCTTTTTAGCTTTTGGGAGAGTAAAACTTAAACATATTTTTCACTGCATATATACAATACAATACAGTCACGTTTTGAGGGTCATCACTTTTTTGGTTGTTTAAGGTTCACAAATATTACGAAGCTTAAATGTAAAGAAAACTAGAAATGGACGTTCTTATTGGGTTACTCTCAGGGTTAGTTAGTTGTATACATATCCCAAAGCTTAAAAAGAAATAAAATAAAATAAGAATTGGTCGTGACTCACATCATCTCCTGCTGCTGCTGCTGCTGCCGGGTTGTTGTTGTTGTTGTTGGTGTAGTTGTCGTTGTTGTTGTCGTCTGTGGATTCACCAAGACTGTCCTACCCCCGCTGGGTATCTCTCGCGACTCAAGTGTGTGACGCCATGACGACCTCAGACCATAATAACAGAAACAACCTTTATATTTACCTGTACCCTTACTAGATTACACCTACTGCCTCTCCCTATACCCTACTACTACTACTACTACTACCACCACCACTACCGTCGTTATGCGTTCGTTCCCGTTGCGCGTCTAACAAACAAACAACCAACCAACCAAACAAACAAACGTGGGACAGCTAACTAACTAACTAACAAACAAACATATAGGAACTCACTTCACTCCTACGTGCGCACATGACTTCCGTTTTGCTGTTGTGTTATAATCCCATAAGGTGTTGCGACAATTATTGATACGATGCGGACGGACGATAATTATCTTTCACCTTAAAACTGAGTCTGTGTCTCGTGCAGCAGGTCTCTATAAAATACATCGTCTTCTATGTCGTTAGGTCTGTTCTGTATGTGTGTGTGTCTTTTACTTCTTTTTTTCCTCATGTCTTGCGGAAACATTATATTCTCGACCTGTGCAGTGTTTTGAACATTTATTATTAGGTAGGAAATAAGAGTAAGCAAGAGAAGCCTCCGAGGTTCGTGTTGAAATGTACAAGCCGAGTGTGTATGATTTTTTTTTTTCCCCGAGGCCACATAATCTCCACCACCGAGTACTTCGTTAAGCCTTTCTATTTTGTCTTTTTTTTTTTTTTTACTAAGGCGGGAGAAGTGTAAATAATGATATGAGAAAGGAGAAAAACCTGAGCCCTGGCAAGCCACGTGTGTGTGTGATAAGAGTGAGCCTAAGGTTAGTGTGTAGGAAGGTGGAGAGTCCCGGCACACACTCATCCGGGGGGACTGTCGCCGTAAGTCTGACTGGAGAATCCTAGCGTAAGATGTGACCAGCCGTGGGCCGCTCGTCCTGATATAGGGGCTAAAAATACTTTACTCCGAGGAATATGTGTGTGTGTATGGCAGAGGAGGAGGAGTAGGAAGGAGAAAATGTGAGGGTGTATAGGGTTAGTTCGTGGAATGGGAGGGAAGGGGAAGAATTGTGTTCGAAGAAACATTTACGTAGGGGCACAAAAAACAAGATAATTAAACCTTAGTGTTATTAGGCAGAGAAAGAATGTCCCCCCCTCCAACCCCCACCCTGTCACGGCCACAACCAAGTAAGCCTAACTGGCGAACTTTATGCTGGTGTTTGTATTATAAAGGCGAGATGCGTTAAGTTTCCACACAATAAGTTGGGAGTTATGGCGAACTGTATAGCACCGAGGTGAAAAATGGTGAGGGCGATAATAAACTCGGGCAGATTATAACTGTAGTAACGCCTACGACAAGACCAAGTGTATAAAAAACAGGTCGACAAACAGTAATCCGTCTCATGAAGCGAAGATGAAGGAAGCACAATCCACGAAAGGAGAACAAAAAAGTCTGATACAATGTAAAGAAAGAAAGAGTGAGAAACGAGAAGGGAAAATAAACACGGTGGAATCTAACTTAACTGTTCAGCGGCCGTGTGTACAGTATGTGTGTCTGGTTTGAGCCTCTCCCACCACGAACGTTAGATAAACCTTGATACAGTCGCCCTCTGTGTCTGCGAGGACGAACTGTGTACTGAGTGTAGGAAGGTCTTACGGAAACCAGAGAACAACGGGAGTCTTAGAGAAACAGCCCAGGGTTGCTGCATGTGTCAAGCCTTACCAATGTTTGTTTATATCTTATTCAATCCTCTTATTCAATCCTACTGTTGTTTTTATTCCTCTTGGTGCATAATTATTTAGTATCAATCCTTACCAATGTTTGTTTATCTTGTATTCAATCCTGCTGTTGTTTTTATTCCTCTTGGTGCATAATTATTCAGTATCAATCCTTACCAATGTTTGTTTATCTCTTATTCAATCTTCTTATTCAATCCTACTGTTGTTTTTTATTCCTCATGGTGCATAATTATTCAGTATCAATCCTTACCACTGTTTGTTTATCTTGTATTCAATCCTACTGTTGCTTTGATTCCTCTTAGTGCAATTAATAATAATACAGTATCCATCCTTATCTGTTATTTAATCCTACTGATATATATTTATTTCTCTTGGTGCATATGCAATTTCAATTTGATATGTCATGGGTGAATTGACTCGGCGTATGAATTCATTTAGCTTCTGTATGTATGTATGTTGATGTGTTCAGTTGCTAAGCCTAAATTTATGTATCACTAATATTTCTGTATCTTGAGGTATATTCTGTAGCACGTGATGGGCATTAATCTGTAGCATCTTTGTATCACTGCCATACTTTTTATTCTGTATCTCATCTGGTCTGTATTTTTCACTTATGCTATGTAACTATTTTTAATTGTGTATCTGCACGACTATCTTTTGTTTACAAGTGTGACTGAATAACATGGCATTATCTCTTATCACTGTATTCCTCCTTTTGTATCCTCCTGTGTATACATAAAGGTCGTAGTAGTTGAGTTGTCTATGTATCACTGTGTTTCCTTCTGTATTCAGCTGGGCATGTGATTATTGTAGCTCATTGTATCACTTGTATCACTTGTATTTTAAGTATTAGTATCTGCTGCTTACACTGCAATTATAGTTTCTGTATCACTCGTTTATATTATTCAGTATCTCTATCTCTCTTGTTACTTACTATATGTCTGTTTATCGGTATGTCTCTCATAGCATTGCCCATTAATTACACTTCTTTGTAACACCATCTTCCTCTTTTTTATTTTTAGTATATTCCTATATGTGATTGTGATTGCCTTTGCTGAGTAGTGATTGAAACACTGTGCTTTTCTTTAAAGATCTGTACTTCTTCCAGTTTGTGTTTGCCATACCTGTGTCAAGTTCTCTGTTTCACTCGTATCCTTCATTGTTATTGGTTCTTTGTGACACACAGTCCTGTACACTTCTAAATGCTTACCGTAACCAACAGAGCTTTTGTTTCTAAATTTCTTAATTAAATTTGACTACCATTTCTCTCCTGATCTTTATAATATTGTGTGCATCGTGTTTGTTTATGTATGTACCTTGGCTTGGTATTGTAGTTTTTTATTGTCTTTCCTATTCTTTCCTTTCTTCAGTTTGCCCATTGCATAGTTCTAATGGTTTGATATTTTTATTTTATGTTAACACTGGGGTGGAAGTTTGTCTTAGAACCACACTTTCCTTCTAATTCTTTACTTCTGTGGAAATTGTGTAGCTTATTACTTCTTGTGCAATTAGTAGCTTCTCTGTAGAATTTAAAATACTTCTGTTGAATAATTTATCTTGTTCTTGTGTGACTGCATCATTCAGTTTGTGCATCTTTTGTTGACCATACAATATATCGAGTCCTTTGTGTGATTGCACCTTATGTGTGGCTTTCAGAAATACAGCAATTATAAGTTTGAGTTCTTCTTGAATAACTGAAGCTATCTCTATTACTAAAATGTTTTGCATTTGTATACATCTAATGGGTCGAGTGATGGTAGTGTGAGTACAGGGACATCATTGCTTACACTTTGGATTGCCTACTATACCTTCCTCATTCCATCCTTTTCTTTCTGTCCACCAGCTTTCGTAAAAATATATAAATAAATAAATATATAACTTGCACTGCTCCCACCTTGTTTCAACCTTTGGGCTCCACTTCTCACTCCCATCTCGGGTCACCGTAACTCGACAATCGGATCCTCCTGTAGAGTAAATGTTTCGTAAGGTTGATGACGTGACTGACGACTCACTGCCTCAACGGGTCTTATAACATTAATGGTTTTGATTGGTTGGACACCTGACGTCGGTGGTAATGTTATTGATGAGGTTCACACACACCAGAAGGAGAAACAAATGTACCGTAAATATTTTGGTCTGACTTAACCACCTCTTTTATTAACTTGTATATTGCTTAATTTAAACCGATTATAGAGTATGCTGAAATTCGTTCCCAGTTGTATTCCAAACTGAGTGATATTTGAGAGTCATTTCATTCAGGTGTGTTTAAATAAGGAGGAGGATCCCGCCCCCGTTATGGGCCTGACGCGAGAGTGGCATAAGGAGTGTCCTCAAGCAGGGAGGGGGGTAATCGAGGACACGTCAGAGGACTAACAAAATACTGGCCAGAGGTGCAGCGGTGCAACTCTGTGTCTTAGTGTGTGATCCCGCCGCTAACTCGGTGTTGTTTGTTGTCTTCTGTGTGTGTTTGTGTGTTTGTGTACGCGTGACATGTCCCTTCACTTTACTTCGAGCGAATATGAATATAATGGCGTCTGTCGATGGGTGATTAAGAGCAATATTTCCATCCTACTTTGAATACCACTCTACTTTGTGTATTAATCGTTCCACCCTATATTATTACTCTGTACTACGTATCTTTTTATCTCCGTTCCTGGATTGTTGCTTCCTCTTCAGCTTTGGAGTTGTGCCGTTCACTCAACACGGATATATATAGATTTCAGCCTCTTGCACTCCAAGTTGATATTTTTATTCTCCAATTAAAGTCAAGGACAGATCAATGTTTTAAATGTCAACTCGCACTATTCATGGATTAACCTTTCTTTGGTCTTTAATCAAGCAAGTTAGTGAGACGGTTCACAGTATTTTTTTTTCTCTTTAATATTAGAAGAATTCTTAAATTATAAAGTTTAACCAACATTAATTTTCACCATGTATTGTCAGGGCTTGATACTTGAATGATCATTTCGTATTTCAGTATTATGGTATATGCAATACATTATGTTTTCTTAAAGAAAACTTAGATATATTAAAATTTTAATATATGACTTACGATTTGTCGTTTCTCTCTTTTAATTACCTTGTATAATTATCCATATTTTGAAGTGGAATAAATAACTAATAATAATAACTAATATCGTCATGTCGTCGACCATTTGACCAGCGTCTCCATCCCATCAGCCACCACCGCAATCCTGCCGGCGAATCCGCAGAATTAGTTAGCTAGCCTCACTAACTTCAACGCCACCACGGGCCGGATGCGCTTTTCCCAACACTAATAAATTGCCTGTTGCCTATATATATAGTCTATCCACTCGAACTTGAAACGTAAGCCACGCCCCTTTGAGCACGGGTACCCCACAACCCTAGTCCTGCTCTCTAGGTGATTGGTTCCTCTCAGCTGGAAGTGGGTGGGGCTTGGCTTGTGATGGGGCTTCTTTACTACTACTGTACTGTATTGGAAGGGGCTGGGTATATGGACCAAATTCGAGTGGAAAGAAAAGACTCCCCAACATTATTATGGACTGGGTTTTAAATGGGTGACTTTGTTGACTTACTACTACTACTACTACTACTCTACTGTCTTCTTCTGGTATGAGTCTTGTTGTTTATCCTGATTGTCTGTTTATTGTGTTGACGAGTTATGCTGATGATGATGATGTTGATGATGATGAGTATAGTGATTGTTTTTTTTTTATTTATTTACTTTTCTTCTCTTTAACACTTAACTTGTACGTAGGCTGCGGATTCGTCTCACCCACCGCTCGGGTTTCTATCGCGAAATACGTGTGTGTTGCTGCTGAATGTTGGCAATGATGATGATGATGATGATGATGTTTGTTTGATGATGATAATGTTGATGATGATGATGATAGTAATAAGTACTGACCGTGGCCACAACTAGTTAACTCTGGTAGTTGCACTTTTTTTTACATTTTAATATGTTTAGGCTTTGTCTTGGCTTCTGTACTTCATTCATATTTTCTTTCCTTCTTCACCCCCTAATTTTTCTATTTTCTATTCCCTTCCCCTTCGCCATTATATATTTTTTCTCTCCTCACTTTCCTGTCTTTCTCCATCTTTTCCCCACTCTTCCTTCTAAGTAATTCTCTCTCTCTCTCTCTCTCTCTCTCTCTCTCTCTCTCTCTCTCTCTCTCTCTCTCTCTCTCTCTCTCTCTCTTCACGTGGTCATGACGCTTTGCTTGACACGGCCCAAAATAGCATAGTCAGGGATAGCTGTGTGTGCAACTTCCCTTCCCTTCCCCTCCCTTTCCTGCCTGTTCTATATATTCTTCATAATGACCTTTTTTATTCAATTGTTCGATGTTTTAAAACTTATCCCTTTTAAATATTATCCCTCTTATATAAACACTCAATAATTGTTCTATATATTTATATACTGCACCTTTTCTTTTATCCGGTATATATACATTCCTTTCACTTTTCTTCAACATTTTTTTTTTCTCGCACTCCTATTGCTTTCACTGTCTGCCTCGTCAAACCTTCCTTTTTGTTTTCCTCGCCTCGCTGTCTGACCTAAAGCGCCAAGTCGTGCAGGCGCCTGTCGTGTAGGAGGTTAAACCCTCTTGCGGAAGTGGATCTTGGTGGTGGAATAACGTGGGTGGAATGGAAGACGACACCATAAAAGATTACACACATAAAGTTGATATAAAAAAAAAAAAAACGCGAGAACTATTGCACTGATCCAATGATGTAAGAGTATTGTTGTTGCAAAATCCTTGTATATATTGAATGAGTAAGAAAGTATACCCGGATGAAAATTGCAAACAAATTCTAAAATGTAAAATTTGTTCCGAAATTAAACTTATTTCTGAATCCATGAAAATTGGAATGTACCCTGAAGACGCATAAAATGTTCGAGTCATGTTTGTTTTTCTTATTATTATTTACGAAAAACATGTAGGAATATTTATCTCTAAACAGCGGCTGAATTTTTTTTTTTTTTTTTTTCGACAAGGCTATACGAATTTTCTTATTAATGGGGAATACGTAATGTGGGTTGTATTACCAGATTTAATGACTTCCTTATACTATTATACAACATGAAATTAAGTTAATGTTAGAATAAGTTACAGTAAGCGATCAAATAGAGATTAAATGAGGTTACAGTAGGTCAGGTTAGTGTCTAGATTAATAATTTATGGTTGAGTTAGTGATTAGTTAAAGTTACAGTAGGAGATCAGATTAGTATTTAATTGAAGTTAAAATTATTGATCAAAACAGAGGAAGAGATAAATCATTGTGTTGGATGTGTGTGTCTCTCCCGACCCTCTCCCTGTCACCGCAACTAGTCGGGCAAATCCTTGTCTATATCCTTGTTTCCCATCCTTGGTTCTGGTGCTCCGGGGGGAAGGGGGATATATACGTCCTTTATGTTTCCCTCGTGCTGGTAAGAGGAGAGTTCAAGGCAGCAGCTTCTCTTTATCTGATGATCTTGTAGCTTTGATTCATAGATATTGATGATGCATTCACATTTGTTCTTGATTATATTTTATGCATTATCTCTTTTTTTTATAATACAATTTGTTAAGTAAATGTAAACTATGTTATGTATTTAACTTTTAAAGATTCACCAGGATATGCATTTGTTAAGTTAAAGTTAGTGATTATGTTTGAATATAAAGATATGTATTGTCCGAATTAACAATTGTAATATGAAACGCATTTGACCTTGATTCATACATCAACATTTTAGTTTTACAATGCGGATATGTAAAGGAAATACAATGTTGTCATTATCACTTAACGCTTGTCAGGATATGAATTGCCAAACATAGAGTTGAAGTGAAGTGTTTGTGGGAAACTCACACTCGGCAAAACCCCGGAGCTGGACTTCCCTTCCTGCCCCCACCCCACCCCACCCCACCCTGTACTGACCATGTTAGGTATGTGGGCGTGGTCTGGCTGACTGACCCTGACCTTCACTCGGTGTCAGCGGGCGGCCACACCTCCAGGCTCTGGGACTTTGTTGTTGTCTTGTTTGGTTTGGAGGCTCCAGGAGTATCCTTCTGTGCTTTGTGAGTTCAAGTATTTATTATTATTTGTCCTCTTATACTCTGTGAAGGCGGGTAAAGAAAGGACTGGAGCCTGAACACCGAACAAGGCAACAGAGGTGAAATGAAGCAAAGGGCGTAGTGGTCAGGGGCGTGGTAGTTAGGGGCGTGGTGGTACTCCCTGATTCCTCACCCACTCATCCTTTCTTTACACTTGGATTTGCCCCGCCCCCGTGTGGCTATTCGCGATGTTAGATGTACGATACAAAGCACTTTCCCTCAGAAAGTCGGCTTTCAACGACAGCGATGACAACTCCACAGCTCCCCTTATGCTGGACACGACTTTCCTCTCCCTCACTCACTCCCTCACTCACTCACTCCTTACCTCCCTTACCTCCCTCATCCATGCACCTTCACCCTTCAGGAGTAGGATGCACCTCTTCTCTCAAACTTCTCAATACTATTGTTTTTATATTTATTTTATTATTATTGTGGTAGGGACAACTTTTGCGGAAATAGAATTGGGTCTGGGAAGCTGGCAAACACATCCTTCACCTTCCTTATATATTTGTACCTCAGAATTTACACTACAACCACAGAACTTGTACGAAGTTTACCAGATAATGATGATGATAAAGTTCTTAGATATTTTTTTTATCCTCTTCTATTATGTGTATTTTTTCAGCTTTTAGAGAACGTGTTAGGGTGAGTCCAAATTTCTTAGGTTATTAGGACTAACATTCATTATGGAAACGAATATCAGGTTACATAAGCAGTAAATAACAAGGAAAATTATATTTGTTTTCCCTTCGTTAAAACTCGCACAACAGTTTCCCAAAGCAAAATAGGTCGTTGAATAATGTATACTACTAAAATTCCACAAGATCAAGTCTAGTACCATAAAGTCTATCAAATTAATATGAATCCTCAGAGGGTCCCACAGCACAACAACCTGCCCAGCACCCAGCATCCTCTCCTGCCACCGTAACTGAAAAGTATGGGCGAATCTCTTTAGTGACACGTTGAACCTTAATTCGTCCCCCGGTCCCTGATTAACCTTTAACCTTTATCATCCAGCCGAGTCTTCCTCATGTTTCTTCTCTTGGTTGACCTTCATTCATCTCCTTGATTTTCTACTTAAATGTCGACAGATTAATTATATTTCACATAAACTGAACAAGGTAAAATTACTATTGATACATAATACTACACACACAACAACAGCAACAACAACAATAATCACAATTACAACCAACCAACCAACCAACCTTTCTCTCCAAGTAGCGTAGTGGAAGTAGCAATTACATAGTGAACAATAACAAAAACAACAAAAACTTCTTTGTATTCCTCACTTTCTTTATTTATTTTTGTGTTATCATTTTTTCTACCTAACCCCATGAGATTCGCCCATCATCCCACCGTCTGGGAATTCCGCGCACCTGAGCGTCGGCAACTGACCTCAGCCTCCATCAGAACCAACAACAACAACAACAACTATAACAACAACAATTACTACTACTACAACAGCAGCAACAACAACAACAACAACAATAATAACAACAACATGAAACAGAACTACCCCGTGACAACCACCCCCTCGTTCCTCCACCTTGTAGTTAGTTAGATAGTTAGATAGTGAGTTAGTTTAGTTTCTTACTTTACCATTTGGTCACTTTAGTTAGATGGTGTGTGGTAAGGATATGTAGGTACCATTCCACCCACACCTTTTACTTATGTATACTAACTGACGTACTTGCTTATTTCTTTTCCTTCCATTTTATTCATCTTGGTGTTTCTTATTAACCTCGTGAATAATGTATTGTTCCCTCCTTATTCCGTCCCTCCAGGTTTACCCCTCCTCCCATTTCCGTATTACTAACTCCCGTTCTTCCTCCACAACTCGTAGGGAAAAAAATATTTGCGGAAGTAGAATGGATCCTGGATGTGCTGCGGCAGGTTGACTTGAAAATATTATAATGTGTCAACGTAAACAATATAAGTAATGATCATTTTAGCTTGGACGTGAGAAGGTGTTAAGAATGATGTGGGAGAATTGTTATAAACATAGACGTGTCAGAATAATCGAGAAAAAAATTCGGTAGCAATAATAGATAGAGGGTGTGTGTGTGTGCTGTGGAAGTTTAGAAGTTTTATAAAGGTGAGAATTAATGATGATGTTTTCTATTGAGAATCTGTTGGTGGTTCCACATACATTTCCCCATTACCACAATAGTAGTGACGAATCCATATCCCTTACCCCATATCCTTACATATCACATTGGTACATTTTTTCATCCTCTCTTTGTGTTGTGTTACATCCTGGGATGAGATTGTCAGCCAATGGTCTGTTCCACGTGAAGGTGCCCCTTTGGTCTCTTGGAAAAGAATGACCTGCGAAATATTTCAGTCAATTACAACCAGGCCTCAAATGTGGTTGCTCATTTCTTGCTTGAAAAATTTTGCGGGTGTTTGTGAAGTGAGATGCCTTACTGGGGAAGCACCGGGAGTCCCAGGCTGACACTCTCTGTCCGGTGGTGTCAGTCACAACAATGCCACATGGATTCGTCAGCCCCCGTCTGGGCTTCGCGAGAGACCACCGGCACAGCAGCAACGAGATGGAAGATTGGCCCGTTATGGGGTCATGAATACTTTGTAGCGAGATGTTTTTTATATTTTTTCTTGTTTCCCTTTCCCTTATGACTGTCTCCTGTTCACTCTCTTCCACACCACTATCATTCAGGGAACGAAGATATTTAGTTTTTTGTGGAAATGGAACTCGTTGTGGAATCCCATCAACAGATTAATAGTAACTTTTAATAAGACATAAGCATGTACTAATGAATTATCTAATAGGATAGAGACTTTAACATAGTGTATTTTTTGACTGGCTTGGTAAAACCATATTTTGGTTAATAATAAAGATTTATCAAAGGTATATTATATACTGAACCATTTAGCACTAGTAAAAAACGCAAAATTGTATTTACAAAGGTGCAGTGACTTCACAGTGATGGGTTTGAGACTGTTTATTCTGGTGTGGGTGGCAGAGTGACTTGCGTGTGATGTCGTGTTAGCGGACACCGTGTAAACACTTCCTACCCAACACCACCAGTTCTCTCTCTCCTTCCTTACTTTCATCATCCCTCCCTCCCTCCCGGGCCTCCCCTGCTATTTCTTTCACCTTTACTAGCAATTACAGTTTACTTGATGGTCTTATGAATTATACTGCTTGGTGAGATAAATTGATATGTTTGCGTATCATATAA
>JAWZYT010003786.1:0-2500 GCA_034508575.1 Petrolisthes manimaculis | reverse complement strand
CGCTGGATCCCTGTCAGTTCCTCTCCTTTCCTTGATTGTTTATCCATTCCGTCGTGTTCTCCGCTCTCTCTCTCTCTCTCTCTCTCTCTCTCTCTCTCTCTCTCTCTCTCTCTCTCTCTCTCTCTCTCTCTCTCTCTCTCTCTCTCTCTCTCTCTCTCTCTCTCTCTCTCTCTCTCTCTATCTCTCTCTCTCTATCTCTCTCTCTCTCACCAATTAGCCTACCTTACCTCTCTCTCTCTCCTTCTTATAACTTTACTTTCTCTCATTCAGTTTGCTTTCTCTATTTTCCATCCCTTCCTTTCCTTGTCCTTCTTTCTGTTTCCTTTCCATTCCCTTTGCTTTATCATAGTCCTTGCCTTCCTCTATTTCACTTCACTTTCCTTTTGCCCCCGCTCCTTTACTTCCTCTTCTTTACTCTCTCTCTTCATTTCCCTTTTCCTTTCCCATTTTTCCCTATTATTCCTTTACATTTATTTTTTTTCTTTTTCTACTTCTATTTCCTTCCCATTTTCATATTCCTTACTTTTCTTTTCTCTCCATTCCCTTTCCCTCCATTTCCCTCCTTGCCCTATTTCTATTTTTAGTTATCTATTCTCTTCATCCTCTTTCTTATCCTTCTCGGTCCCTTTCCTTGCCATGTCTTTCTTTTTTTTTCTCTCAGCATCTTTATCTATTCTCATCTTACCTTTCATTTTTTTTATCTCATTTTCATTTTCTTCCCATTTCCTTTCTGTTCTGCCTTTCCTTAATTCCCCTTCTTCCTTTACCTATCTTTCATCCCTTCGCCCTACTCTCGTTCCCTCTCCTAATTCACCCATTCTGCCGCGTCACTTCTCTCTGCTCTTCTCCTCTCATTTTCCTCTTTCCTTCTCCTTCCCTCCTTTGCATCTCGGCTTTAAGGCTGTGTTACCCAAGTCACCCTGGATAATTATAATCTAAAGTGTTTGAAAATATAAACCAGTGATAATTAATAGGACTGTCTATTACGACATTCTGTGTGAGTTAAAAATATAGTAAGGATACAGAAATAAGTAGAATATAGAAATTATATACATATATGACATTACAGCAAGGGAATCAATAATGTAATACAGAAATGCAGCAATTAATAATACTGTATAAAGGTAATGAAGACTTATTGTGTATGTGTTTTTTGTTTGTGGCGGCAGGTGCGTGTGGAGGGGCGACAACAGTACCTGGCGGCGGTGTGTATGGGTTGCCTAGAGGGCTGGTCGGTGGGTCTGCGATGTTGCTACTGTAGTACCAAGTGGAACGGCTCGGCACTCATCCTGGGCACCATGTACTCCTTTGACATCTTCGCCGCCATGCCCTGTTGTGAGGCCAGGCTAAAGGTGAGTCACGAACCATGGTGTTGTTGTTGTTGGGGTTGGTGTCGTTGTTGTTGTTGGTGTTGGTGGTGTCGTTGTTGTTGTTGTTGTTGTTGGTGGTGGTGGTGGTGGTGGTGTTGGTGTTGGTGTTGGTGTCGTTGTTGTTGTTGGTGGTGTTGGTGGTGTTGGTGTTGTCGTTACATGCACTCCCTCTCTATCTTTTGTTTACTCGTGTTACCCAATGTTCTCGTCTTACTTATATACTTTTGTTTCACGTTCTGTTTGCGTCTGCTAGTCTCTCCTTTCCTCTGACACACAATTTCTTCCTTTAAATATATATACTATGTGATACTTTCTTCTGACACAATTTCTTCCATTAGATACACACACTATTTGATACTTTTTTATCTGATACACAATTTCATCCTTTAGTTTTACAACGTTTGACACTTTCAGCTGACACACACACTCTGTTCTTTCGTTACATACATTATTAAATACTTCTTCCTGACAAACTATTCTTCCTTTCGTTATACACTGTTAGACAATTATTATTATTTTGATATACATTTCTGTCTTGTGGTACATTGACTGTTATATATACATTATTTACACAGTCATATTCCCGTGTTTTGGTTTACATTCTCCATGACACACATAGTTCTCATTACTGCGTAGTATTGTTATGAAAGATGATGGTGTTAATTTGTTAATGTTTACGTATTGTGCACATAAAGTTTTAACGCAGGGGTTCGAATGAGAAACGTAAACATATATATAGAAGGTCCAGATGGCAGCGGTATATTTTATTATGTATATAACATATTGAAACAAGCCAGTGTGTGTTGATTGTTTATATAATATTTACAAACGCCTGGTGCTGGTGAGCGCAGAGAAACACTTTATTTTCCTTTCCATCCATTTGCTATGTATGCTTTTTGTTACGTTCTCTCCTTCTCCTCCCTATGTCTCCATCTGTACCCTCTCTTTTCCTTCTCTCCTCCCTATGTCTCCATCCGTACCCCTTCTTTCCTTCTCCTCCCTATGTCTCCATCCATCCCATTTCTTTTCCTTCTCTCCTTCTGTGACAATGGCAGCCCTGTGTTCAATGTTTGTATGTATCATCGAGTGTTGGGAGTAGATTGTGTTATTTTATTTTTATTTAGAGTCGG
>JAWZYT010003785.1:25000-80000 GCA_034508575.1 Petrolisthes manimaculis | reverse complement strand
TTTCTCTGTGCATACATAAAACTATATATACACATACATACATACTTACATACATACCCATAGTGTGTGTGTGTCTGTGTGTGTGTGTGTCTGTGTGTGTGTGTGTGTGTGTGCAAAGTCAGAAAATCGAGAAAATCAGGCTGCCAAGAAGGTGAGGCCAACCTGACATGTAGTGAAGCAAGGTGAAGTCTGTGTGGTGATGTTTGTGTCATGTAGCAGTGTGGGTCTGTGTTAGTTCTCACCTCACACCAAGTTACAGTCAGGTGTTCAGACTTATCGAAACTTATGATGAATGTGTGTGTGTGTGTGTGTGTGTGTGTGTGTGTGAATGCTTTGTGTGTGACTTATGAATGTGTGTGCGTGTGTGTGTGTGAATGCTTTGTGTGTGACTTATGAATGTGTGTGCGTGTGTGTGTGTGAATGCTTTGTGTGTGACTTATGAATGTGTGTGTGTGTGTGTGTGTGAATGCTTTGTGTGTGACTTATGAATGTGTGTGCGTGTGTGTGTGTGAATGCTTTGTGTGTGACTTATGAATGTGTGTGTGTGTGTGTGTGTGAATGCTTTGTGTGTGACTTATGAATGTGTGATGTGTGTGTGTGTGTGTGTGTATGCTTTGTGTGTTACTTATGAATGTGTGTGTGTGTGTGTGTGTGTGTGTGTGAATGCTTTGTGTGTGACTTATGAATGTGTGTGTGTGTGTGTGTGTGTGTGAATGCTTTGTGTGTGACTTATGAATGTGTGTGTGTGTGTGTGTGTGTGTGTGTGTGTGTGTGTATGCTTTGTGTGTGACTTATGAATGTGTATGCTTTGTGTGTAACTTATGCCCAATGTGCGTCTCTCTCTCTCTCTCTCTCTCTCTCTCTCTTCTCTCTCTCTCTCTCTCTCTGCATCACACACACAAGGCCATTCACTCTTTCTCTCGAGTTGGAGTGCAGTAGACTCAAGCTATAACTTATTCATGAACGTGATCTTGGACCTCTCT
The DNA here is from genome assembly GCA_034508575.1 of Petrolisthes manimaculis. Taxonomy (NCBI): domain Eukaryota; kingdom Metazoa; phylum Arthropoda; class Malacostraca; order Decapoda; family Porcellanidae; genus Petrolisthes; species Petrolisthes manimaculis. The sequence continues at coordinate 79,017 of JAWZYT010003785.1, read as the reverse complement.
CACACTTTGTATAACAGGTGGGAATATAAAGCGTATTTTCACCTTTAGCCCTCATTTTCCCCACATATGAATAAAACAAAACTAATGATGACTTGCCAGTGCTGTTTACCGAAGCATGGATTCAACATCGTAATAATAAAAATATCCGTGTGTGTTGTTTTTCTTCACGAGAGGTCATCAGTGGTGAAGAAAACACACAAGGCAGTAATGTTTTGTAAACTTTATTAATGTTTATATTTTTTGCTTCTGAATTTGTTGCGCTATTACCTTCTATTTGTATCATAAGTTTATTTTGTACCTCAACGCTTTTGGGAGTTCAGAGATGTTGTGTGTTGCATAATGCTTTACGTTGTTTAGCGTATAGCGTGAGTCAGGTGTGTTAGGGGTTGTAGGTGGGTAAAAGTTTCATTACTCTAATATTTCAGGGGCGGTCGAGACAGCCTGGGGAAACACATGTGGCTGACGCTCCGAGATTTGCCAGCAGCTGACGGGACTCGCTATACCGGCCTCTGTTCTGACGATGAGGCCCTTATGTGGGTCACGTGGCTCAACCTGGGTGTACCACGGGGATCAAGGGGCGTCCGAAAGAGGTCGAGACACGGAGATGAACACGGAGAAGGCGGGTGCTGGATCGAGTGGTGTCTCTTAGCGCGTCGAAGTCCAACAATGAAGACCGGAAGATGGTGTGTCGAGTTCACAGCGAGCGAGCGGAAGGAAACAACCTGGGAGCGCTCGATGTCAATGTTTCTCGTCCAGTTTCACTTTTATAAAGCGTCGTTGATTCCCGGAGCTTTACTTCACACACTGGCTCGAGGCATTATGAACTTATCAAATGTTTCTCCCCAATGCGTGCCCGAGTGTCGTAAGTAGAGGTGAAAATGACAAAACCGAGGCAGGTGGCGACACTGCGGTGATGCGATGGTTCCACAGACTATCGGTCGGAGAGGAAGGAGTTAAATCGGTGTTCGCTAGTGGGTAAGTTAACTTCCGATGGGCGATGACCACAAACCTCTCCTCCCACACTCTCGGTCCCTCCTCGCTCTAACTCACTCACTCCTCTCGCCTTCATTCTCGTTGTACAGCTAAAATCAAAACTTCACTTACAATAAAGCATGAACTACTGTATAGCACGTGAAGTCTATAGGAGCTGTGTTTACATATATACGCTACTATAAAATGTACATGTGGCGGGACTCTATTAACATCAATAACACGTACGATGATGGGAGGAAATTTTCGGTATTTTTTCATTCCGTCTGTACCCACCTTGGGAATGTGTGGTTGCCGGCATAAGTGTTTTACTTTCCTCCTGAAGATGTAAATAATCCAAGTGAGATAACACAGTCAAATATCGTACGACAAACAGTTCGGAGGAGAAATGGTTACGTAACTGCATGGATATAATGGACACAGAATAACATTGAATGAGGAGGAGCCTTGACTGACAATGTTTCGCCACTGTTTGCTCAGGACAAGGACAGTAGCTTCGTGTTTTCATCATCTTCAATTAATACTTGCAAAATAATATATAAGAATTATTTATATTCAATTTTAATATGATAATGATAATAACATTACCTCGTCAGAATAATGAAAAATGGAGGCCACGTTCCTTAGACTTTATTGGTGAACATTTTTTTTCCTCGCTCTTGACTCCATGATCTCTGTAAGATTTTCTGGTGGTCTCTTGTTACCAAGTTCATATTTGATGACTCGGTGATGTAGCCTATGACTACATACTTGTTATACTGTCTAAAGAAAATAGGAACATGCCAGTATCATGTTTTTTTATCTGGCGAATCTGTCCAGTTTCCTTCAATTCTCCGGAACGCAAAGGAATGGTGATGGTTGTATACGTAAGCAGTCTGTGTTCCGAGATAATTTGGATGAATCAATAACCCACGAGAGATTACAACACCTTTATCCCTCCCAGTATATATAAATCCAGTGTGTATATCAGTCTTAGAGGTTGTGTTTCTCGAGGTGACTGATAATAATTCTAACTGATGATTATGAAAACGATGCAAGAATACAGTTAGCCTACATATACTCGCATGTGACCCAATACAACATTAAGCTTACATGATCAGTATAGTAGTGATATAGTGAGGCAAGCCATGCAGAATTTAACATGGAATCTCATTAACTCAATTATCTCCGCCCTCTGCCCATGGAGTCTCAGGCTTACTCCGTTCTCACACCTGCTTACTTACAGAAGGTCAGATAACAGATTACAGAAGGTCAGACAAACACTCTCCAATCCAAGAGGAACACATCCATACAGTCTGAGAACGGATGATACAGCAGGTGTGTGTTAGTGTGACAGATGGTTAAGTTTATGACCCTGATTGCCTTAGTGTTAACACCTGAGTCAGTAGTCTGTCAGTCAGTCAGCAACAGCCATCCAGGGCCACCTATAACGGCCGAACAACTTAACCACTAAGACCTTGGTTTGACTCTTCATCAATAAACTTAGACCTTGTGGTTTTCGACACTACCGCAGCGGTTTCCCTCCATTCGTATAGGGAAGCATTATTGTCTTTTCTAACCAAGAAATTTGTGTTTGTTTGTTTGTTTGTTTTTTTATCTTCAGGAGATCTCTATAGCTACTTACACAAATTATACCGTAAGTAAAGCGAGATTTTTTTTATTTCAAATATAACATCATAATAATACACGAGTGTCGACTATTCACGTCTCAGACAGTCATGTGTCAATCATAGACTCATCAATTATTTTACAACCTTTGCCATCAGTTATAGATTAGAATATAAAGGGGAAGAAAGAAGATTGTACCAGGCCAGGAAGACGTTGTACCAAAAGGTAGAATGAGATGGAGAGGAGGGACAGAAACTCCAGAAAGCGAAAAGGTAAGAAAATGAAAGGAATTAGGACAGCTGAAGTGAGGAAACGGATTGACTTGGGGGTTGTGGCATTTGCATTCACTTTCAAACCCTGTCATCCTGTTCACTAGATTTTTTTTTATTTTTTTTATTTGATGTTGTGTTATTGGAGGCAACTGATATGATACCGGCGCCATCTTTATGTTTAACTACAAGATTGATTTATTGATTGATTAATATTTGGCGCTGCAATAAAATGTAATATGGCGCCCGAGGGAGAAGGTTATTGAGAAGTGGGACAGTAAGCACAAAAGGTAACAGATGAAAACAAAATGGGACAGTTAGAGAAGTAAAAACCCATCTTAATCACCATTAATTTATGATAAGCAGAAATACTGGGGAGGAGTTCGTAGCCTCCTTATACCCTTATACTCCAGGGGGTTAAGGGGAGAGTATACTTTGGGTACATTGGAGTGCCTTGATTCCTCCAAAGTATGCCACGAAACAGGACCAGATGAACAAAAATAATGGTGGCCTGTTGCTTGGAATAGTTTGGAGGAATAATTTGCTCCGGATTTACCAATACTGTATCCTCCCCTTAACTATAAGATGTCGTGACAGTCTGGAGGAATCAGTAGCCTCGAAATTCGCCTACAGAATCTTAGCTCCCTTAAATAATCGAGAGAAGGGAACGGTTGGGGTGAGTGATATTTACAATAAAATACCACGCCCTTTACTAGGCTTTGGTGAAGGGACAGAGCTGAGGAAAGAAGTGTCAGAGAGGAGAGGGGGAGAGATCATGAAAGATATATGACAATGGTTTACAGTACTCACAATGTAGACGGATTATTTTTCTAGTTTTATCGGGATGTAACAGACAGATATAACATAAATATAATTGAAGTAAACATAAAATCAGATAGAAAGACTATAACTCTTAGTTTAAAAAATAATAATAATAAAATAAAAAGACACGTTGGAGGTGATGATAGTCCATGATTTTTCATCTCAACTGACATGTACGAAAAGTGGATAAACGAAACTTAAATAATCATGGAGGTAGGCCTACGTTAATTAAGGGAAGATTTGATTTTCTCGTTGGTAAACTGGAAGGCCACTGATTCATCCAAACTATACAAAAAAAAAAAAAAAAAAAAAAAGACGCTCGCAGTATTATTAATACGAGATTTCTTTCAGGGCATAGTTTGGAGAAATCAGAGACCTTCCAATTCACCAACAAATAAATCTCCCCTTAAGCCAAATTCAAGGATACACAAAAATAGGATCAACACACACGCAGGAAGAGAGAGAAAACGAAATTGGGGTAACCAGAGTGAAGCTGGAGTTGGCTTCATTGAATATTATACCAAAATGTGACAGGCGCGATGGAAGTGAGAACCTGGGTCGTCTCGTTTTCAAGATGGTGGGGCCAACAGGAACGAAGAGGGAGGAGGACCCAAGATGAAAGAATATGCCAGCTTCTCTCTCCTTCAACTATGATGCTGTATTAAAACGTCAACTTTGTCTCTAATTATCCTTCATAAAATCTGTGTATCAATATATATTTTTACATACATTTGCTCAACCTATTCCATTTTAATCTGACTGGACCAAACAGCATTGTAAGGAATAGAACTGGGACATAATTCGCGAATCTATTCATGACTGAAAATCAACTATAGCTTCTAAATTTAGTCTGTACTGGCGTACACTACCATTTCCTTATTAACCAGCTCCATTATTTCATTTCTTTACATGAACAGTGGACACCATGTGACCAAACATTGAATATTGTGCATTGAATACTGGGATATGAGATTTGCTCACATTTTTGGTGAGAGGAATTTCGTGCAAGGGACGATTACCAGCGTGGGTTCCTGAATGTACGATGATGCTACGGAACCAACCACAGAAACGTGTTGACAATATCGTCCCAAGTACCATTCAGTGTATAGCCATGGGAAACCCATTCATAATCCAAACGTATAAACACCATACTTGTACTCGAAACGAAATTAAAACGATTTTTTTTTCCATTCATTGAAATGATAGAAATTTGGCATCTGTAGCCGCGCAGCCACGCCGCTGTGTTCCATCGATTGGTAGTCTCTGGGGGCCCGTGATTGGCCACCCCGCCCCTCTGCAGAGCCAATAGGTGATCGACATTGTGTGCTTCTACGGTATCAATCCTCGAGTGCCAAATCTGTATAGGCAATTACAATACTTTTCCCACTGAAGGAAACTTACTTACTTTAGGGTTTCTGGAATACGGCACATGAGGCAATGGCAATCAGCATTAATTTAATAATATCATCACACATATCAGTCAAAAATTATTTTCGTTAATATTCCTTACTTCCAAAATTATCCCAAACGGGTACATGTCCACAACGCATCAGTAAAAAACAAACATAGGAGCTAGAATTTACTTTTATTGTCACAAGTAAACATTCTAAACTCTTCTCTCTATTTCATTACTGTAGTTCAGAATCATGAAATATCATTCTCCTGAACCAAAGTCCATTTTGACTAACCTTCCCTCCTCACCATCTTGAGCCAAGATTCGGTACCATGATGAAGGCAAGAAGGGTTCAAGGGTCCACAAATTCCTCCAACGCAACTAAAACTCTCCATGCGTAATAATTATTCTTGTTTTGGTGTGTCAAACTCCACTTATTAATGCGACGGAAATTTAGTGATCTTGGTTTCATTCTTATTTCCACTTTATTTACTTGAGTGCACGAAATAAATAACCCAATCACAAGTAGAAAATTATTCAAAAGAATGGACTATTTTTTTTTTTAGATGCCTGGATACGCTACGCCTGTAAAAGTGAATATCACGGACGTGAAAAATGATGGATTGGGATAAAGAAATTCATTCTAACGAGCAAGGTAATGCAAATTATGTAGCCAAGTGAAGTTTACGCGAAGTGCAGAGCTTCGAACCACCCGTTGGACGGTGTTCGTAACGCTGCCACTAACCATCCCGATACCCCTGAAGGATCCTGACTCACGGTATAATAACTATAGACTCTAGTCCTTATACCGTGCCCATGACTAACAGCCTTGTGTTACACTATTATACGTTTCAGAGCCGGACAGACGTTGATTTTCGCAAATATCTCCTAAAGGAATCGTTGTATCAATATAATATTTCAGCACACTATCTTCAACACCCGAGCCTAATTTATGGCTGACATACCATATTATTATATGTGTTATGTTAGAAGTTTACTAAGTGATATTAAGCCTAATCCAGTCATCATATCCAAGGCTTTATAGAGAATCGGATAAGTGTGGGGTACAGTACTCGTGTAACCCCTCCACCAACACCCCGAACACCCCACAGACCACTCCTTCCTTCCCTACCCCAATATCGCATTTCCCCCTCCCCGTTTCACTTTTCAACCCCCTATATACACCCTCCCCCTTCCAACTTTAATTTGTTTTCTTATTCTAATTACGTACATAAATAATAGTTACATATGACAGTATGTATATACGTATCATTCATTAGTAATATTGTTTAATACAGTTACTTTTGTGTGTGGACATGAAAACTAACCAGAGTGGGTCAAACGACCATTAAACAATAGCTAATCTCGTTGTTAATGGCCGTATAGCCGGATAATAACCGACGTGTCTAAGGCGACCAAAAGGATGGTCAGTTTTGGTTTTGGGCAACCAAATAAAATTGTTCATGGGTGCTTCATGTGTTCTTTACCTTTTTAAGTAAGCAATTTATGCCTTAATTGAATATCCACACTCTCCCGTATCCCCTCCTCCTCTCTGAGGTATGAGGCGAGTAGTTAGTGGGAGAAGAGGAGGGATAACGAGGGCGAGAAGGGGAAGAAGTAGTTGTGGTTAGGAATGGTTTGGGAGGGTGTTGGGGGGCCACACTTTCCTTCGTATACGTTAATATGACTGGCCAGCTTTCTGTTAATTATCACGAGTAAACTTCTCGCATAACACATACAGAAATATGGAATGTCAGTCATAACTTAGGCCCGGGTGTTAAAGATAGTGTGCTGAAATATTATATTGATAGAACGATTCATTTAGGAGATATTCGCGAAAAACAGCGTCTGTCCGTCGCTGAAACGTATAGTAATCCCTCCCTACCCATATGACACGTTATTGTCAGAGTTCGCTTAATCTCATATAAGCCATGCGCTTATTCTTATGTGATGTATAAACTAAATAAACATATTAATGCATGTCCTATAAGGCCAATTCCCAGCCAGTAATGAATTCTCTACAAGGAGAGACGATACAAAGGAGGGACAGCAAGCATAAAGGCAATAGATGAGGAGTGGTGCGAAAATCCTTAAAATACTGCACTCCCCACAACATTGCAGACAATATCCCCCAACGGAGAGAGAGAGAGAGAGAGAGAGAGAGAGAGAGAGAGAGAGAGAGAGAGAGAGAGAGAGAGAGAGAGAGAGAGAGAGAGAGAGAGAGAGAGAGAGAGAGAGAGAGAGAGAGAGAGAGAACAATTTGGGTATACTACCAAATCTAGGCCCTCATAAAACTAACCTGGATACCGAGTGCAAGTATCAAACTTCTTAATATTGTGATTTGTTTTGCACTGGATATATAGGCTTCATCAAGCCCGTTACCGTGGCCCAGGTCAACTGCTACTCACACACACACGTTACGACTTCCAAACTGGTACCCAGCCAGAGGGAGAGAAGTGAGGGCAATTCCCAAATACTGCAGCTGTAATGGTACCATTGAGGATGTTTTACGAAGTTCGGTGGCTTTATAGTTAGTGCCTGAAACTCATATCGGAAGAGTAAATATCTCAGGCCCTCACCTGAGAGGAATCGATCTCCCGACTGATAAACAACGAGTCCGGCTAACTAACCATTTGGCCACCTCCCCTACTACAACTCAAGTGCTAGGCCTACTCAGTGTTCTGTCACAATTAATATGATATAAATAATAAAGTAAATACTATAGGTATCTTATGTATAGTACTTTGCATTTGATGTGTATAAAAATAATATTAGCCTACTTGTACACAGTGAAACCCATAATTTACATGAAATGTCTTTATTGAAGTGATCCATATACTCTACAAAATATGAAGGGTATAGTGGTGACTCAAAACACTCAACACCAACAAACATGACATCCGACATTAGCATGGAGGTACCGTCGTCGATCACATCTAAAGCAGCTGATGCAACCTGGACCGGGCGAGAGGGACTGCAGTATCATGTTCATAAAAACGTAACACTGTGTTTACTGAAAATAAGATGAAGCCATCAAAAAGCTTCAGTAAAAAGCTCACTTAGAGCAATGTTCTAAAAGTTTGTGGCTATGTACAGTACATGATTTGAAACGGATGTATCCTGCAATGGCTTAGTGCAGCTCATGCAGCACATCATCACAAAGAGGATATGGGTGGATGATGTTTTGCAGATAACATTTTGAATATGCTTAAGATAATGAGTTTAATATATGGAAACTATGTTATGTACAGGCGAATTAATGAAGTGCATATTTGAAGAGCAGTAGCATGAGAGTGACAGAAATGTGAAGATGAATTACACGTCAGTTGGATCTTTGTCAAGAAATAAAGCGAGTCAGGACACGTGGTGGTGGAAAGTTGAGGGACACAAGAGAAGCAAAAAATATAGGAATCTGTACTGCTTGGCAGGCCATAGAGGTAGCTGGTGATACAGGCATTTCTATTTACTTAAAGAAAACTGATCCACTACAGTGTAAGAGACACAGGACATCAGATTTGTTCATGACTAGATGCAGATGGTAAGTCATGACAAAGGTAGGTATCAAATCATCTGCTGAACAAACAAGATGTTACCCAAAAGAATACGGGGTTATGGATACAGGACATGAAAATTCCTTGAGATATGAGGTCTAAAGATGGTAACTATAAAAGAAACTTACAGAAATGCATTCTACCAAGCAAGACCATACAAGCTAAGTATCCCACTAAGGTTATAGGAGGGGCCTACTCCTCCCCTAAAGGAACATAAAGGAGCAAGCATATAAATAGTACTTACACAATGCTAAACAGAACATCAAAGAACACAACCAATTATTATGCTTTATTTTAATGCTAGGAAATTGCAAGATTGTTCAGTTGATCATTGTTTCCCAACGCATAATTAACGGTGTACAGTATAACATCTGCATATATAAATCTGTGGCTGCAACAAAATGACAAAGTTAGTTAATTTAAGCACTCAGCTGATTAACAGGTTTTGTCCTGTATACTGTATAGTGATTATATCCCATGTGATACACAACATGGTAATTCTTATGCATATATATTGGTACGTTACTGTAAGCATCATTTATAAGTATTGTATGGTAAAGGTCCAATAAAGAAAATATTCTAAATATCAAATATTACAAAAAATCTACAAGAAGAATTTATAATATTAATGTAGTTAGAAGGCTGTACTGTACATGTTTTGTACCCATAAAAAAATTACAGGGAAAAATTAGCTCTGTATACACTTTTACTTTGCTTTTGCCTGTATGGAAAGATGGAATACCAGAGGCTGAAGATATTCCAACACTGCTAGCCTTCTTTGTCTTAAAGAGGAAATTAATACAAACAGTAGTGCAGGGCCAACAAAATCCCAACATTTCCTACTGGCCAACACTATACAACTAACGACAACTGAAAACAGGACACTGTTTACACAAGACAGTATACTGTAAATCCAAAATTTTAATCTGACTGACTCTGTTAAAGTTCCGAGGATCTACCACAACACTGAACTTGTCACAAAATCATGAAAAAATGCTGAGAGTAGATCAGTGCCATGTCAGAGAACTTCAGAGACTATATTTTCTGGTGAGGTACAGTATACAGAAAAGTCATGGGCATGGTGATGATGATGTTCATTACTATGATTTCATCATTAATGGAGCCATAATAATCAAAATAACAAGAACCTAGCACCAGACCTGAAAGGCCCAATGGCACCAAGATGATTGGAAAAAAACAGACATGCAAATGAATCAGGCATGTGAAATAAAAAATAAAGTACAATAACGAGGTTAGTAGACACAATAACAACACGAGAAGAAATATAAAGGAAAATGTACACAATACTACACATACGGGAGAAGGAGCCCATCACAAAATGGCAGGGTATGAACAAGATAGTAATTCGTGTTGTTATCACCCATAATTTTTCATACATACTGCCCATAGTTGTATAAGATAAGAAGAGAAATGAAGATACAAGGTGGGCACTCTGAAAAATTCACAAAGTATCATATGTTGACTATGATGGTACATACAATGTATATTATTCAATGAAGTGAGAGAATTCTCAAAAAGCATATAAATTACACTGTTGAGTAATAAATCTTTCCTCTCTCATCTCTCCCTCACCAGTGGTTTATGGGGCTATAATCACGTGACCAAGCAGTTTTGAAAAGGTGTTCCAAATATGTAACATCAAAATGCAGAGAAAAATAACATGCAACCCGAAAAACAGAAACTGTCTGCTTAAAGAAGAAAATATCTCAATCCATATACTGTACAATGTTCCCTAAGGCCACTTATACCCACATCTCTCATATAAGAGAGAGAGAGGAAAGTTACATATCTAACAAGAGAGTAACACAAAATATTATGGATGGGTTTTGGACTTCATAGAGACACATCAATGGCAGAAAATTGAGAGATACTAAGCTTATGAGGATACTGAAGAGGTTACTAGACAGACATATAATTAAATCAGGGAGAACTCTTAAAAAGTGACTGATAGTCAAGAATAAATGGAAGGGAATGCCATAAACATAAGAGGATTATACAGTCAGGGGTATCATCTGTGCCTCCTTCAGATCTTGAACAACATTTACAGTAATTATAGCATTCATATTGAGGTAAAATGCCTTTGTTCAGTACTGCTGTGCTCACAAATATCCACAAACAACTAGCATCTGGAGTTCCTACCTGCTTTGAGCTACCTCATTATCAAAGTGTAAAGCAGTACAGTACTGTGTTATTATTTGTGTCATACGGCTTTAGTGGTCTAGAGGTAGAATGACTATACAGTACTGAATTGATTAGAAATTTATGCATGAATAGGCATGCCCTCTGAAATGAGAAACTTATTCATTCACAAAATTTTACAATGCCAACACTTGTTGCAACATTCTTGCTAAGAGGTAGCACAGGGCATATAGAACTGCCAAGGCCAACTATAAAATTAACAGACATGACTGACTTCAAGATCTCAAAGTTTATATACTGCAGCTAGATAAGCCTTATTCTCTGTACCTGATTGTACTGAAATATCAACCAAAAATAAGACCAAATAAAAAAAATTTACATCATTTTTTTTTCTGCAATCTACTCCACCAGTTTCTTGTATCAACCCCATTCCAAACATTTTGTCAGAGAATGGAAAGCTAAAATTATATACAATTCAAGTGAACTGGATATTAATTAAATGTGAATCAAACAAACTCAGTGGATAGGTGCAATTTTGCTGTGGAATATAAAGGACTCTCAACTCTTCAAATATAAGTAAATAATCTACCAACAGTTATTAAGTAGGAGGCATACCAGGTACCTTATACAGTACAGTTTGTTTTCCTTCTACACACAGTTGTAGTTAATATTTCTTACCTATTCCACAAATTTCAAACAGATAAAACTATATCTGATCCACTTAAGCCACAATATTTACTTTTATCAACTCATATGATTTTTTAATTTCAGAAAGGTTATGAAGAACTATTAACTTCAACTGTACATCAGCAGAGAAGCAACATGTTCAACAAAGTGGAGCACCTTGTAAGTTAACATAACATACAACAGTGTCCAGAGGTATACAGGATCCCCTTTGTTTCACTACAATTTATCTATAAAATATACTTTTCCATGTTCTACTATTACTCTTTTACACATTTCAATATACATATACAGTACACTTAATTACAGAACAAGTACAAAATGTACTTCTCCTCTGCAAACTTTGAATCTTTGCTCACATACTATAATATATGAGATCATAATACTAATTAAGAAGCTAAAAATATGACATTGTAGTAAAGTACGAGAAATCCCTGGATGTTTAACACTGAGTGGTCTCAGTGGTGCTATAAATATACTTGCAAAAGACCATCACTATTAAGAACAAGGATTCTGATGTGAAGAAAGAGCATGATTTCAAAAATATGTCCAATATGAGTCCATAGTAAGATCAAGATTGATATTCTGAAACACACTCTACAATAGTATATTCTAAGATAATTAAATGATGCAACTTCAGTGACACATAAACTACTACAATGCAGAAAACCCGATAATTTTCCTCCACGTTTGTATACTTTTCTCAGGTAAGAAAAGGGTATCTTGATATCATACATAGAGCATTGAATGCAACTACTGTACTGTATACAATACAGTACCATTACAACACACTTGAAGTATTTTCATTTCCATAACATAGTTTGCAAAACAAATATATACTGTAGCACACTATGGTCAGGCTACTTTGCTTGTAACTGATGTAATGTTGCAACTGTATAATTCCTCGAGTTATTTAGCCAATTTTACATTGGGATGAAAGTAGTTACAGACAGTATTACCACAGAAATATGTTGAAATAATCCAAATTGTTGCCCTGTTATGTGACTCCTTCCAATCATATGTATACCTCACCATAATAATTGACATGAGAGACCTGTAAACTTAACTGGTTACTGTACTTCAAACCTTTCCTGCATTTTGTAAACTGCATTATATAAATGATGAACATCTTGTATAATTTACATAATTAACAACCATGTAAAATCCAACAAAAACCAAAATTCATATTTGTATTAGACTGAGAGTTGATGATACTGTATCTACCTTAAATCTTTTACCACACTTAACCTGGAGGTTCAAATCTCAACGACAAGTAATATTTCTGACCATGATAGTTAAGTGAACACATGTTGCAGCACACTAGCAAGTTTCTAATATACTGTACAGTATATAACCAAAATTTACAAATGGATTTTAAGCTTACAGGTACAGATAACTTCCAATTCACACTGTGTATTATGTTACTGAAGAGATCAAGTAAACAAATATTGGTGTAAAACAACAATTGGTGCTTGTTAGTGTGAAAATAACATACAAAATAAAAATTGATTTGGATCATGGGCCTGTTGTTAATTTTAAAAAATCTCACATAACATAAGAGTAAATGTATAGTAATTTACAGTGAGTACTTCTTTTTTACTTTTTTATATCTTGGAAAGAATAACTGAATAGCTAACTAGTACTGCAATACATTTTCCTTATTTGGAAGAAGATTACTACTATTGTATGCTATATCTTTGAAAATACAGTACAGTATACATACTAAATAATCAATCACAAATTATCATGATCTTTAAAAAAAGGAAGTGAGAGAATTATGTTATAGTATATATTATTCAACACAATGGCATAACTAAAGTATTTTTTTTAAGTCCTACACAAGTAAAGCATTGAACAACACATTCTTCCTGTATGGTAATGCCCATCTGCACTATCAAATATATAGATGAACTTAATATCTGACTTTATTTGTAGATAACTGAGATGAACATAAAATGGTCTGTAATGAAGATGATATGAATCAGATAGCAAGTCAATAAAAAGTAAACTTATTTGTGCGTGATGAAGATATTAACTTCATTCATTTTATAACTTGTAGGTGCTGTACTCTAAGTATCTTCTCATTATTGAATATGTTAGTTTTCCTGCGCAGCAGGGCATTTCATTAACATACAAAAATTTCTAACAATGACACAACAATGGCATCTTATCAAAGGCTGCTGAAAAAATTGTGTTAATAATTCTTGCTATCTATATAGTAAAATGCACATCAAAACAAAGGAGAGATTCCTTTCAATATTTCTTACAAAATTTGAACACCAAAATAATGTGAATTGCACTTCCGAAAAGAAAACTGATTTGTAAAGAGGAATTTTATAAGAACTGGATGAAATGATCATAAGTATTGGTTTGCATACACTGACATTCATAATATATTTGTACTATTACAGTAACCAGCTATGTGACAATGAACTTCCCTCAGCATCAATTCATTCATTCACCCTGACACAAGTGAAATATTCATAGTGATTATATGAATGCAGCCTGGTATTCATGCCTGCCCTGACATCTCCCACCTGTTGTTGTGGGGCTATGGCTTCCTTTATTTATAAATTAAATAATAATCTATATTATATTATGAAGATTGCCTGTGTATCTGTATTACCTGTATATACTGTATATATTTATTTTTTTTGTGTACAGGTGTGTGCAGTGGTGTCACGAGGGGGGGCTGGGAGGGACATATGTCCCTGGCGCAGCATTTAGGGGGGCGCCAATTGCCAATTTGAAGTTGGGGAAAAAATCAATAAATTAGATGAACAATTCATTTTTAGGACTAAAGATTTTTAAAAAATAGTTTCCAAGTGGCTTTAAATTGCTTCTATGAGTACTCATAAAACCCCCCCAACTGATTAGGCTCGCTTCGCTCGCCACCCACCCTCCATCACACCTCCTATTGGGGCGCCAAAACAATCTTTGTCCCCAGGTGCCAACAACCCTTGTGATGCCACTGTGTGTGTGTGCATGTGTGTGTTTGTGGTTGTTGTTGTTGTTGAAGTTCCTCAAGCTGTCTGGCCGAGCAGCCCTGAGCTCCTGAGGAAGGCCATGGCCTGAACCAGGTTTTCCCACAGTGCCCTCAGAGAGTGTATGTTGTGTTGTTGGCGAGTGTGGTTGTGTGTATTGCAGTCTTCAATAATGTGTTCAATAGTATGGGGTGCTGTGTTGCATCCTGGACAGTGTGTTAGTGGTGACGTGTGTATGGGTGTGTGTATTCATGCATTTACATGTGTATGTGTACATCAGAGGTGGACATGAACTGAAGAGGCAGAAACAAAAACACACTAGGCCACGTAGACCCTGTAGCATGAGAGAGAAGGGGAGGTGGACATGAATACCGAGCTGCAATTCTAACAAACAACAGTATTTCCTTCAAGGTGCTATACAACTTGACATTATTATGGGGTCAACACGACAATGGTGGCCATACTTCCCTAAGGTATTCAGATAATATCTCTAATTGGAGTCTTCATGTTTTTCACAACTGCTTAAAACACATTATGTAGTTACAGCATAGGTTGTGGGTGACAAACAAATGGCCCGTAGGCTACATGCAGTTAATCATTCTATGGTATGCAACTCTCACCCCTTTAGCTGCTCCAGCTATAGTTTGAGCAGCCAAGTGGATTTAATAGCACTTAATGTAACAAGATCAAAATATCTGTACCAGAAAATACTTATTATATCATCAGTCTTGTCAAATACAAGTGAGTGTCGGATGCTCGGCTAAGTTCTTATCCAATTCTATTGGCATGGGTTTTATATAGTTTTGAGAAATGAGTAGCCTGCAAGTTTTACTGTACAGTATATCACTCCATTAAATGTGATATTTTATATTCCAGTTTGCAGACCCATACAGCACAATACAAGTTTCTTTTTAACCCTGAAGGTGAATTTATATTAATATTTTTATTATACTGTGGCCAATTCGGCTGAGTAGTCTTATTATCTTGATATAACAAACACCCTCACTACGTTATTGTGAATTACACCCTCGCCACTAATAAAATGTTTATTCTGAGCAGTTGTTGATTTTTGTCACAATCATCAGGGAACAGATGTTGACAAACGTCCCTGGAATCATTTAGCATAGAGCTTTGTCTACGACGGTGAGTATTTCTATCTACAGTGTGCCAATGGCTCTGTTACATTTACCCATTTCTTAGCTACAATAAATTTGAAACTATGAAACTTACTTTCTGTGAATTTTTCTTTTTCACTGAATCACTGAAACTATTACAAATTATGTATAAAATGCATAGTCTTAACATCCCTGTAAACATGGTTAAAGTTGTATCCAAAATTGCAAAGGAAATATGACAAAGCCAAAACATTTGCCAAACAGTTTCTTAACAAAACTCAGTAAGTAATGAATGTGTATGTATATGAAATGGTAGAATTCAAAGCTCAAAAATGTCGCTTTAACAGTCTGTACATCTATTTCTGTATCTTAATGAGACAACCAGTAAGTTCTAAGGAAGGTCAATGAGAGATGCATATATGCAAGGATGCTTTAAATATGTACAAATGTAGTTTACCGAATACACTGATGCATGAGATAACTCAGCAAAAAAGAAAGACCCAAAACCTTTAGTTTTAAGTAGCCAATATAATTAACTTGACCACATGTGACAGAGTATGGATTTTTATATCTTAGTCCCTTGATGTGCCATAATCTTATCAAAATGTCTTAGCTATCTCTACCTCCAGAAATTCCCTATACGGGGATAGCCATAGCAGAAAAATTTCCAGTTCTCTCTGTTCCAACAGTCTCTCCTCACTCGCTCAAGCCCTCCCCATTCACTGTCATTCCCCTCCCTCATATACTCTTCAACCCTGTTCACCTATCTGGGTAGTGGTCTCCCTCTCACTCTCATCCCTTCAATTTCACTACCACAAACCTTCTTCAAAAACTCCCTTTCTCACTTTACTTCCATGTTGTTAAACCACCTCAATACTTTATCCTTTTGATTACCACCACAATCAACACCTTATTCCCAGACCCCACATTTCATAGTTCTCTCCAGCGATCTTATGACCTGTCTTCCATACAATACTCTGTCTCTGATCTCCCCTTCCATGCTCCCATACTTACACAAAACTGTTTCCACAGAATTGAATTTCCTCACTTCCTCCATTCACCCATCTCCCAAGACTATCTCATACTCAGTCCCATTTGACACAGTCATCCTGTAGAGTTTGGCTATATGGTGAAAATACAAAAGCGAGAGTTTACAGGAAAGTTTACGTGAGTAAAATATGGGGGCTTGGTGTGAGAAGCAAACCACCAGTCAGATGTGTGACCAGTGTGGAAGAGTACATGAAGGTAAGAATTGTGTGTGATAGGGGAGGGTTTGACCAAGCAAGAAGGAAATGTTTGAACAAGGGGAACTGGAAAGTTTTCTACCTCAGTTACACCTTTAGGGGGAGGAGAATTCAGGGAGAAAGATAAACAGATAATATAGAAGAGCAATTATTTCTACAAAGAAAGCATTACTGACCCTTAACACCTATAAATCCTATAAAAATACAGTACATATGACATTATATTCATATCCATTCATATTTTTTGGCAGGTCTAAGGTTTGACAAACACATTCGCTAATGAGTAACTCTACAAATAATATCTTTTGTCAACAGTTTGGGGTGTTTGCAAGGTCATCCAATACACCAGCATACACGGTAAATACAATATATAATAACCTCATAATAACTCAAACCTGATAACCAAGTGAGACTCTTGGCCAGTAACCATTGTGTAACGGGCGAATACGGATACTGTACTTTAAAAGGCTTTGGAACTACATAATCAGTATTCAAAATTAATCATTCACAAAACTGATGGTTGAAAGTACATGCACCAAGACCCTGTAACAATGCAGATCAGTACAGTATATCAATATTTTAAACAAGTTGTAAGGAAGTGTACACTATACATCAACTAGTCTCTGTAAACATGGGTAATATCCTAACAATCTGTTTAAGAATAAACACCACATACAAAGCTGGTATATATTAGACACCATAAAAAGGTACAATTTTTAATCATGTGAAAATACTCTAAAGTCCTCACTTGGAATTCAAACTCATCACTGTTTGGTTATTAATGATGCAGGAAATATACAAGGCCAAAGGTACATCCATGGTTGAAAGTCCATGAGCAGGGGGTTCAGCTATCTCTTGTAATTTTAAGAAAAAAATGTGCCAAAACAACATTACTAGCATTTTATTGAGCTGCGACCTACCAGTCAGTGGGTGTGGAAACTTATCTTATTCCAACTCTCTGCCCAGTATCGGCTGTGACTTTGCACCACCCCATGCTCATGGACTTTCAGCCATGGCTGTACCTCTCCTCTTCACTCTATATAATAATATTCTGAAACATATTTCTTTGTAGTTAAGGGTCTTTAACAATTTTTGCTTATGCAAAATAGATATGAATGGTTGGACAATAGAAATTAATCCATTAATTCTCATAATCCAGAAACTGTATAGGGAACAGTAAATGAATCACTGTGAATATAAATCAAGGAATTTATTAAAACATTTTTGACCTGTCTTTACTTACTGTTGATATTTACAATATCTTTCGAGATGATTTCAGTATAAATTATGTTATGTCATTTCATCCTTTATGCATAAGGTAGTCTACTTAAGGTAATGATCAAATAAACAATAGACTGGGCAGGTCAGTGAGGCAAGAAACTTTTCAGGCAGAGGTCATACTTTACCAGTTTGGCATTCATTCCCTCTACTCATGTCCTTTGTCCCACTCTCACAACCACCTCTTTGTTAGTATAATTAGTATGACAAAAAGACTAACAAGGATACCTAGCAAATTTAGGGAACTTTTCAAAATGGGCATGTTTCCTCCCACCCTCAATGAAACATGAACAGAATACTGTATACTGTATAAATATATTTGTCTTGACCGAGAGGTTCTTGTTAACATCGAGGGAAAACCACCAAAACAATAAAAACACCACCAGATATTGATTATACTTTTTGTGTGGTTTAAATCAATTTTAATCCTTCATTCTGCCCTGATGCCAAATTGTCCATTATGTATGATTTCCTTGTTGGTTTTCCTATCGTCATATTAATTATACTGGTAAAGAGAGCGCGAGAGAAAATGGACATGAATAGAGCAAACCAGCATCAAGCTGGGACAGTACCACCTCTGCCAGAGAAATTACTTCCAGCAATGTACTTCTTAATTTTATGTTTCTCTAACCTTTACCACCTCATCTGAAGAACCTTATCCATATTCCATAGTTACTCTAAGCATCAACAGCAAGTAATGACTCGTTTTACAATTGTTCACCGATTTTCTGACTTGCTCTTGCTGTAACTCTTTTATTGCTCCCAAACTTTTTTCTGTATTGTACAAATATTCTTACTTATCTCAACATAAATAAAAATTGTAGGAGACATACATATGAAAAGCTAGAGATAACTCAGGACACTTTAGCATCAGTAAAACCAGTGAATATTAAGTCAAGAGGCATAATGCTTTCAGTCCCCTTTCAGCTTATAAGTTCATAATTACATTTTCAATAGATTCTATTGTTTATAAATTGCATAAATGGTAGAAATGCATTCTACCAAGCTAGGTCATAAGACAATGAATATGAACCCACTTAGGTTACAAAAACTTTTATATAGTTAGTCACTTATTTGTTTAAATACTGGATGTACTGTCTTAACTTGAATTTATTTTAACGAAAATTGTGAAGAACCAAGATGAGGAAAGCATTTATGCTAGGTTAAACTGAATTGTACTATACTGTAGGCTGGTCACTGAAAACACTTCACAAAGCCTTCTCAATTAACATCAATTTATGGTAGTATAGTTGGTGAGGCACTTAAGTACTTCCAACTCTCAGAGTGGGATGGGTCCACACACTGTACTAGTTTTATTAGTGGTGTTTATTCTTGAACAGTAATCTCTGTACACATATATACTTCTCTATTCTTATGTCAATGTCACTGAGTAAAAATTTAAGCTTACACAATGATATACAAAAATAAATTGAATTTCTATATATTTTACTAACATGCTGATAGCCAAGAGAAAATATAAAAAGAGAAAAGCAAAACACTAACTGTCAGGGTTCCTTAGCTGCTTTCAATTAACTGGACATGTCTCTTTAGTACCTTCTTAACTACGGATGAAACTTTGACAATGCTGCTAGGGAGTATGTCACCATTCATTATATAACATGCTGACAACTTCACAACTTCAGAAAACAAATGAAAAGGAAGTAAACACAAGGATTATGCCATTTCTAATTTTATGGCAAAGAAGCTCCATGCTATGCAGAGCAATAGCTTGTACTGTACATTACAAAATATTTTTCTTTTTCTTATTTTCGAAAAGGATATCCAAAAGAATTGCAATAACCGAATTTTCATTTCATTGAAAATTTATTTGAAACTCACTGATGTTATGCAAGTACAATGTACAAGTAAACAACCTACATGAGACCAGAGTTTCTTTGTCTTATTAAAAAATTATACAGGAATGAGAAAGAAAGAAAGCAGACTGGCCCTCCACGCACCACCACTCTCCACTTACTCTCACTCACTCCATGAATATCTATATATATATAGTTTATATATATATAGTTTATATATATATATATGAATATATACATAATATGCCTAGGTGAAATGCACTCCACCCCCACAATGAATGTGACAGCCTTTAATGAACGTAATGTACATGATGTAAGGAGCAAACATGACCCAAAGCATCAAGATGTATTAAATTGTGTGTGTACAGGAACAGTACTACTACAATAAACTAGTAAAGAATATAAACCACAGACAACAATGGGAGTCATATCATAAACACTTTTGAACATTACCAGCAAAAAAATAAAATAATGCAGTTCATAAGGCTGTTGCGTGTACAATGGTTAGCCGGGCACTGGTACCGGTATGAATCCCATTTCTATCTACAGTGTTATTCTTCACAAATTTATCAAACTGCTTATGATCACATCCTAAGTGCAACAACAAGTCGCCTTATTCATAGCCAACTCTCCGTTAAGAGTATTTTTGTCCGACTCATCACTAACTGAAATGCAAAAAAGATTCTGATTATTTAGTATGTTATTGCGACATACAGTACATGTGCAAACATTGTCAAATGCTGGGCTGCATTTCAACATTACAAAGATTCTTAAAATATGTAGCCAAATAATATATGATAACCCATTTACTTCGAAAAGTTATGCATGATAAACTTTTAAGATTGTTTTTTATTCACATAAATTGATCATTTTGAATGCATTACATATCTTTGACTTAAAAATTACCATTGGGTCGTCAAAACATACTACACAAAGGCAAAATTAAATTGACATCATTCATCATGAACATTTTTTTCATAATCTGTATAAGAGGCTCAGCATTAAGCTAATTACTGTACTGTACCTGATATTTTATTCCAATTATATATGGTATTCATAAGTAGTACAGTACTGTTACTGATTGGGAAAAAAATTTATGAGATCAATTAAACCATAAATTTGATTGGTTATGAGGGAAACATTTAATATACTAATATGACAATAAAGCAATCTTAATTTCAGTTCCACGTTCATGGATATTGGCCTATGTTTTCTAATAGGAGACATCATGACAAGGAGTTACTAAACTCCATAATATCTCATTCTTCCTCCATTTAGCAGTGCTGCAACCCAAACCAACATTAGTTCTCTTTGAAAAATGTATCTCGACCCCAAACAGAGAACTGTAGTAAAAAAATTTTTTAAATATCATTCAAGCTTTAAGAAGACTTTCAAATAAGAGGTCACAAGAATAACAATACAGTGGTACACTAACTCCCGTCTAGCTATATGCACCAGAAGTTACCTAGTCTGCCTATCACACGACAGTTGTATGGACGGGCCAGGGGTAGCAGTGCCACACGTTTGCACTCAACACTTGTAGATATATAATTCAGAACAGCTAGTTTACAAGTGCAAGTCTCAAGAAAAAAAGGACCACTGTACACTAGCACTCTTCAGGTTTTTCAACAACACTCGAGTTTCCATCACTCAAGTTCTGGTTCCAGTTGCCGAGGCATCCTATCATATATATCAGTTTATATATGTATGTGTATCGTATATGTATATAGTGACTTCAATTTGTTTAGGATGCCAAAGAATCCAGAGACATTTCTAAGGAACACAAGTCAAACGGCACTATGTCTCTGTTCCATTAGCTGAAAAGAAGAATAAGTGCATTAAATTATCTAAAAAGAATTAAGGTATAAAACCTCATACTCTACAGCTCGGTGAAAGTGTGGAAACACAATTTACACAGCTAGTATCCTGAGAAATAATAATTTGTATATCATCTAATTTATCGTATACTAAACACAATTCAATACCTGCCAAATGTTACTTATCCTAGACTACTATAACAAAGAGTACCTTATTAATTACACTACATTATTGGAAAAGATCCTGACTTTATATATTGGGCCTACATTCATAGTCACAAGTTATAGTCACAAGTCACAAATTGTGCTCGGTCAGACAGCTTGAGGAACTTCAACAACAAAAACTCCTGTTTTCCTAGTCGCAACACCACCACCAACCTTTCCCACTGTAATAAATTTAGTGAAATACAGTAGTTAATATTGAAAGAAATAAGTAGTCACTCACCTTGTATCAATTGTTGGTGAGCCACATCGGCCACCAGCAGGGCCGGACGAGTCTGAAGGTGAACAGTTCAGAAAGTCCCAGATAAGGATTGTGTCATCATGGGAGGATGATACTATCTGGAACTCATCAAACTGCAGACGGAATACACGACCAGAATGCTCCTGAAATAGTCAAATATATTTTACAAGGATGTGGGATTGCTGGAAAGGCCTATAGCAGTCAATTTCAGTTAATGAAACAAAACAAAGCAAGAATTTTCAATAAAGGTTTCTCTTCACATAATGTTTCTTCTCCCATAACACTGAACATGCTAGTTGAAAGTAATTCAAATATGAATAACTAAGGAGGCAAACGGTACAGCCACTGCTTTAGCTACCACCAGAATTGCTTCGGGAAAAGGAAATAGCACCTCGGAGACCTACTCCTCCTTTGTTCGGGTAGGTAAGGCTTACTCGCCTCCAAATGGTAACCTCAAAAGACACCTCTTGAAGGTAATAAAGAATCAACAGTGTGAAAGTTAGATTTAGCTTCTCTCACATATAAATTTTTAAAATCTTATCACCTTTAGAATTCAACCATATTTATTTTGTTTATACAAAGATAATTCCAATGTCAATGTCCCTCAGGGATTGGACACCGGACCAGTTTTGCCAGCCACTAGTGAGGTAGTGGACTAGTGGCCCCTTAACTTGGGAGGGTGTTCAATGAGTTAAGATGAAAATTCTTTTATTCCACCCTGTCCAAGAGAAATTATTCAAGTATTGTATAAGTCATCTTGATGTAAGGTATACCAATACTGTATGTAATTATGATAAAAGTGCATAATACAAATTTTGCCAATTTTTCATATATAAAAATACTGAAAAAAGTACTCATATGTGCATGAAGTGAAGGTAATGGCATCAGAAGTAAAAAGAAGATAATGAAATAAACTTACTACAGGTTTCGGTAAAGTAGAATGACGTTGTATAATTATGCAAGTGAATGTAGTGAAGATGAGGAGGAGCAGGGGGGGGGGAGGGATGGAGGATTGAATCTCTAACCTCACAGATGAGGATGAAAGAGATGATATGAGCGAGGGGTAAAAACTCCACCACCCGACTTGTAGGGTGGGAGGAAATGCATGGAGGACACCTCATCTGCAAGCCAGCAGAGTAACAACTGGCCCTGAAGGTAGTACTTTACAATACAAATAGCTAAAGACCACCAATATCAGGGCAGGAAAGCACAGCAAGAAAGCTGGGAATCTCATAATATACAGATAGTCATAAGTGAGGATTAAGTTGTTACTGAAGAGGGGATAGTCATTTGGAAAATAAAAAAAAGCCGAAAAATAAAGGAATTGTGCTCTGAAAGCACTGAAAATCAGACTTTCTCTGCCTCTTTCAAAGATGAGGACTCAGTCAAAAGTCAGGCATAACACTGAGTGAGAAGCTGTGGATATGGGTAGTTGCAAAACCAGGTGAAGAAATTTAGGGTGGATAAGTTGGCATACAAATAGATAACGGCAGTGTACAGCTAAAAATCACAAAAAAAAATAGGTGACAGAACAGAGCTGTGAGGCTCTTAAAAGCAGAGAATGTGTCTGTTAGACAATTTTATGAATGCTGCACCAGTTCTTCTACCCTTGCTTTGTCCTATGATATCCCACTTCAGATCATTTAGTCCTTCACCTAGACTATCTTCACTTGTTAAGGTTCTCACACTGTACATTCCAAAGGTCAAATTCCACAGGCAGCCTGTCTGACCCTAGCAGCAATTAAACTAAATCAAGACACTTCATCACTCCTCTACTACATAATATTATTATTATGCAGTGTATTCCAGCCAATCCCAGTTTACTTTCTTCATTTAACTATCTATCAAGTTTTCTATTTGCCTTGGCTTCTGCATTCATCCTGTTTGTTGTTCCATCATGCTGTATGCTTAAAGCATGTTATTATCAAGTCCTCTCTTTTATTAATTAATATGGGAAAAAATCAATATTTAACTGTTCAACTTTAAAGATAAAGTATATATCACAAAAGTTATGTTTTAACACTTTTGTTTTCCTAAGCCCATATTCAAATAGTTAAATCATAACTGTCCACAACTACATCAATGCAGAACAATAGACAATAACGACAGGATCTATACAAGAGTGAAGAGTCTATATCCAGTTAAGTATAATTTAAGTCTCACCACTAGAGTTCGCAAGCAAAGAGTGCCAGCTGGTGCACGGGGGTCCAATGCTGCCTGTAGATCCCACACCTTGATTTTTCTGTGAAAAACAAAAGTATCCCTATTATTACATGCTGGATGTCTAATTTTATTATCAGACAATAAAAATCAGATGGTAACTTTAATAAGGAGTGGTCTCTAGTAGACCTCATAACAGCAGGCAGAATACTTGACTTTCAACAAAATTTTAATCCATAAATCTTCATCATCATCAATACCCCATTTTTTAGGTGTAGGGAAGTATCGTCCCCATCACCCACCATTCTTGCGATGGTGCAGTCAGCCTCGTATTCCCTACGATATGGGGGGGAGGAGTGAGGGTTGGGGACCCCACTTTCTAAAATATGGCACCAACAAAAGTTCAGGTTCATTCACAAATCTTCACCATTCAACAAAAACTATCATCATTAGAATCTGAAACCCATTTTCTTATATTATGTCCTATAATGTCAGATCATCAAGTTCCCAAGGAATGGGATGGAAAAAAATATATAAAAAATAAACAGAAATGGCAAAAATACCCAATGAAATTGGTCACACTCACATTCACTACCCCTTCCAAGCCTATGAAATTTCATTTCAAACCAAACAGTTCTTGTATCTACAACAATAGTCCCTTCATTGAGAGCCTTAGGAGCCATTTCATGAAGTAAAGTTAAAAAGTTATATGCTATTTCTACAAACACTCCCTTCATTGAATTTCTTCCATTCATGCCTCATTCACAAGTTCCCTTTGCCCACTCCTAATCAACCCTCTTAAGTTTCCTTACACAATTGCTCATCATATCAAATCTTCATCTAGGTCTTCCCTGCCTTTTTTGGCTCCCATAAAACCTCTCATACACCCTTTACACCACTCTAGTTATGCACTCACACAATCAAACAATACAGGCAGACATGACTAGAACATGACACAACAAACACAAAACCATAGCAGAGCTAATAACATGGAAAAGTATATGCAAGGAAATGGTGAAAACAAGGGACATACAATATGTTCACACACACATTACGAGGTAAGAAAGATGAATGTACGAAAGGTACATATAGGTGTTCACACACACACTTTAATCTTTCGTACATTAGCCAAAGCAAACATATCATTCATTTATCAAAAGTAACTGTCTAAATAGATTCAATTTTCATTTATCTATCGCGGCAACTCGTGTCTTCTGGGCTTCTCCCCGTACTCGCGTCACTATGTAAACAACACATTTGATGGCTAATAGTTTGTAAACAACTCAGTGACGCTACATAAATAACTTATACAGGATATTGAAGTACAAACCTTCAGCTGTCTTCTGATGTACTTGTGAATATTAAAATGACATCTGTAGGATGGGTAGCCACCTCACAATGCCATCGACTCAAAATTCACTTTAATACTCTATATACATTATATTTACTTATCTATGTAAGTTTTCACACACTAATTTCATTATAAAACATGTCAGAATCACATTTTTAAACACAACAATATGAAATAAAATGTCACCGTCGTTTTTACGTACATATATGGTAATTACAGGAAAAGAGGAGTGATGAAAATATGTCATCTTACTCTCACAGTTCAAACAAGACTGACTGATGGTGGCTGAGATGGCTGTTGCCACCAGCAGCATTACCAGGTCAAAACTAGCTTGCTAAGCCCCCCCCCATACACGCACAGTTTTAACTGACAGTCCGACTGACAAAACCAGGTTTGACCGTTAACTGCAGGCCAGTTTGAGCGTGTATGAGGGTATTTTGAACTGCAGTCAGGATGGAAAGTCAACCGGATGAACTGAAGCGCATGTTGAAAATCTGGCGTCAGTTCCACACCAACCATGGTGGTGTTTGAATAGAAGCAGCGCTGTCTCTGAGTAAATGTCTGTGTCCCGAGAGAATAGAGTGTTTGGGGGGGATTTTATTGATATTTACAGGGGATATCAATGTATATGGAAAGTGAAAAGCAGTGATTACTCAGACAGAAACAAAAAAGCAGCTGCCTATAATGTGCTGTTAAGTAAATAAAAGAAATAGATGAATCTCTCTCGTTTTTTTTTTCATGCATGTGAGCACCCCAGCTAGGCTGAGAAGGATAGTGTCCAAATGATGATGAGGAAGAGATGTTGTCATGGTGCTGGCTGGGTGTTAACTGAGGTTAGGATGGAAGGTAGAACTGAATAGTGTGGGCACACGCAACGGACTGCAGTCCGTCAGTTCTGTCGGACGGTCAGTTAAAACTGAGTGTATGGGGGACTTTAGGGACCAAGCAAATTTGAAAATTTTCCTGTCAAACAAATGCCCACGGTGCTCCAGACTTGTTGCTAGTGTCGAAATTTTACTATATCCATGAATTAAGGGTTAAAAGAATATGGGAATGACAAACGTTTAGCAATGATACAAGGTAAGTAATCATCCTTTATAACATTATCATATTTGTTATTCTTTGTGAGGCTAAAGGCTGTTGTGGTCCATGTTACCTGTAGAACATCAATTATTACCTAATCTACAAGAAATACTCACCCATCATAAGCACCAGATACTATCCTCTTGTTGTCGAATCTGATGCAACGGACTAGTTCCTCATGACCCTCAAGTATTCTCAGACATGCACCACACTCTATGTCCCATAATCTGCAAAATATGTTCACATATGTAATAAAGTATTTTGTAGTTGTTGTATTTCAAGATTAACAAATTCACATGTTGATGTTTGCAATTAGCTGAAAACTTTAATTATAATATATTTCTCAGCATTATATTTTCACAGGATAAATAACCCAGTCCTTTTCTGTTATACTGCAACCCAATAAGGTTGTCACATGGATGTACATAAGTATTCAAACATCTTCAGGCATAACCCTATTTTAAATCATTAGTCTTATATGTTAGTATATCAGTACATGGTGATGCTTGACAAATGTAAGATATAAGGGAAGACTTAAGGAAACGTCATAATTTTATTTCATTCATAAAGGCTGAAGCCTCTATTATTACGACTTAAAAGAGAATACGGTATAAATTAGTTATATTGTAAACATTTGAATATGCTTATTGAAACAATTGAAAACAAGTTGGTGTTAATTCATTCGGAGATTATTTCAAGAGAAATTGTCTCTTATTAACTGTATAAATTATTCATCTTTAACTAACCTGATGGTATTGTCTGATGAACCACTGACCACTAATCTATCTCTGTACTGCAGACATGCAATTCCACGTTTATGTCCATTCAGTGTGCGCACAAATTCACATGTTCCCGTACTCCAAACCTGAAATAAACGTAATATGAATATCAGAGTCTATTAGTCATACTCATCATCAATACCTTATTTCCCTTTCTTCATGGGGTGGGGAGGATCTAGTGCAGGGTGCCAGGGGTAGATTTTTTTGTTTGTTTTTTCATATAATTCTATGCTAGGGAAATCTTACAGAGCAGGGGTTCCCTGTGCCCCTCACTCCACGGCTATTGCACCGAAACAGGACCAGAGTCAGCTTCGGCTATGGCTGCCGAGGCAGGAAGGCCTCAGACAGCAGACTCAAACCCACCACCCCCTACTCACAGGGGTGGTAACCTTTGGCAACAGTGAAAGATTTTTACAATGTCCAGAGCAGGACTTGAATACTGGACCACAGAAACTGCAGCTGAGCATTCTACCACTGTGCTAGCCAGGGTAGAAAAGGGAAGCAGAAATAGAGAAAGAAAGGACTGTTAAATGGGTCACTCACAAATCACACCCCCTTTAAAGCCACATAAATTTTCAGCTCCCCCCCACAAGGCTACAAGAATTCTTAAACACACTCTTATTTTCAAGGGCTTATTACATATAGAAAATGTAACACTACGTAACTTCAGTACAACATTATACAGAAGGTGTAAAGAAGGTGTATGGAAGTGAAGTTGTGGGATGTGGTGTGAGAGGCAGACCACCCGTTAGATGGCAGAACAGAGTGGAAGAGTATGTAAAGGAGAGAAACGTGAGGGGGAGGGGAGGGCTGGACCAAGTAAGGAGGGAGTGTTGGAACAGGGAAGACTGGAGACTTTTCTGCCGTGGCCACCCCCTTCGGGGGAGTTCCCGGAGGGAACGAGGCATCAGAGCTATAGATAGATAGAACATTATACAGTAAAAGTCCCTTAATCTAGATGTCTATACCTTGAAATGCTCGCTCCCACGGAACTTTTTGGGCCCACTAATTTTACCCATAATTACTGTATCTCAAATAATTGAAAAAAAAAAAAAAATACCGAAAAGTAATCTTCCAGGATATAATTCAGTGTTGCGGGTGTCTACATTATTCATTATGGCTCCTAATAAACCACCAAAGAAGACCACTAAGAAGTTAAGACCTCATAAGACATTAAATTACGAGTGTCAGACTGTCAGCTACGATCCTTCCGACACTCATAAATTACATGTGACAGCCAGTGGTACCAGGACTGATGAACAAAATTTCCTCAACTTCAACAAAATTGCCCTATTCACCTCAATAAAACCCTGTTAACTCTTCTCTCAAACATTGACGGTCTTTATTTTTGGTATTTCGTCTGGTAGAAATTTCCCTGTTTACTCTTGAACTATAGTATCTTTATGTAATTTCCCTGTCGACTACAAAATTCCCTAAAACAGAAAAATTTCCCTGCACCTGGCAACAAGTGCAGGGAAATTTATCTGTTTAGGGGAATTATATAAAGAATGTTCAAGAATAACTAGGAAAATTTCTACCAGATGAAGTACTAAGAAGACCATAATTGTTCAAGAATAAACAGGGAATTATTGAGGCAAAAAGGGAAATTTTAAAGGTGAAGTTAGGAAAATTTCGTCAAGCAGACCTGCGATCCTCCCACCACCTACCTTTTACCTCATAAATTAGGTGTGACAGAGAAACCTGTATATAACAGTAATAAAAGTTTTTTATACGTATTTTGGGGGGGTATTTTTTCGATAATCCGGAGTTTTTGCTAATTTGGAAGTCTCAAACCCCCTGCCTTCTGGATTAAGGGACTTTTAATGTAATTAGACCATTTATTGCAGTACTTCCAGAATAATGCTCTTTCTTTCCATATAGCCTGTATAAGAATTCTTTATACAAATATGGTAGTATCTGTATTCACTTAGCCTTGGTGAAAGGAGCCATTCCATTGACTTGTAAGTTAGAACTGGGTTGCAAACCCTAGCATCCACACTCCCTTGTGAAACTTTTCCATTCTTGTCTATCATGTACCAGTACTTTTGCTTTATTCATATTTATTTCATGTTTTCTTACACAATCACTCACCATATCATGTCATTTTCTCCTTTCCCTTCCCCATCTATGTAAAATATATATTAAGTCATCACACTCACAATTGGTAAAGTTGAAACTCCACTCATCTTGCTGGGCAGAATCATGACTCATGCCTTTACCTATATACTGTACTTCTAAGACAAGCTCATTTTACCTTTATTGTTCTGTCACCCGATGCACTCACGATGTACTTTTCATCAAAGTCCACAACATTCACAGCTGCTCGGTGTCCCACCAATACACGTCTCAGATTAATTTCTGTTGGAGACACCATGTCCCACACAGCAATAGATCGATCCTGTAATGAAGAGTTTTCATTACTATCAATACTTGATGTTCAATACAATTATCAAACATTTAAGATGCTAATCTGTGGAAAAATAAAAAATCAACAATATTGGAATGAGTTACTATTCACTTTATACAGTTCACATTTTTGAGTACAGATGCAAATTTAACTTCCTAGGCATTGTAGTTTAGGAGTAGGGATAAAGTAAAAATAAGAATTTTTTTGGAAACCAACCGGACGTGGTGGGGCGACTCAGACTCAAGGGGTTACCGTATGTGACTTTTAGGACTGCAGCAATACCCTCTACTGGTGACTAAATGGTACCTATGATCTGGTTTCAACCGAGAATAGTCATAGCTGCATATTTTCATTAACAATTCAGACCTAAAGAAGATCACTCTACCTTAGAACATGTGACCATCATTCCATTGTTGAAACGGAGATGTAGCACAGCCTCACAATGATGTATGAGAGTATTGGCCATGTCTCCAGTGTTGACATCCCATACCCTAACTGTTGAGTCTGAAGAGCCACTGATAATGACCCGTTCATCGTACTGCAGGCACAACACTGATCCTGTATGTCCAGTCAGCACCTGCAATAAATTATTATTTTCACAATTCAAATAATCTGCCTTATCGCCAGCAGCATTTTAGAACTTAATCATCTACAAATTACAGTATTAACAGTTTATATTACAATTATATTCAAGATAATATTATATAGGATGACCTAAATAATCCATACCAGAATCCTCTAGTTTGCCTCATAAATTATTATCATTGCTTAAAAACAATTTCTTTCAAGTATAAAGACAAAGACATTTTTAAGTGTGGCCAATATTTTCCTTTTACATTTTAAAATATTTCCAGTGTCTTTTATCTGGATTACAGTAAATTACTGACATGGATTATGGAGGTCATGCTACTTGTGGTACCAATCTCATACAATGCCTTATTAGGTTTGAAATCAAATATACAAACAAATGATCATTACAAAAAAAAACAATGTGAGGCCACTGTATGACACTGGTGCACATTATCAATGCCAAGAGAAAGTGAAGCTTTCTCTCTATTGATAATGTTTTATAGGTGATACTATTAAAAAAAATTGTAATAATGCACTTATCTTTAGCTCCTAAAATATCAAAGGCATAGTGATTGAAAAAAGTGCATATCTTCCTTTGTTTTATTAGTACCACCATTAAATACTATAATACGTGACTCAAAGATAGTTGGACGTACCCCTCGTACCTTGTAACACTGCAGAGAGGTACGGTCCCATATTTTGATTGTATTGTCTCGAAGGCCTGATACAATTTTCTGAAAGAAAATGGATAATCACTGAGGTTCTGGATATGTTTACCATTTCATTCCAGTATAAAGTAAGAAGAGCACATGTTAACTGAAAAGCCTCATACAGTTGTCTTAAGTGGAAAAGAATTAATTAGGCTATCAGCAAAGTTCATAGCATGAAAAGAGCAAAAACAACAAAGAAAAATTAAAGATTTACCATTCATCAATATCTAAGTACAATACTATACCCTGTTCAAAACTTTTGTTCCTTTTGGCCTCTTATGCTTAGATAGATAGAAATAGATAGATAGATAGATAGAGCGATAGTTAGATAGATATAGAAATATAAATAGTTAGATATAGAAATAGCTAGATAGATAGAGGCTATAGTGGAACACAAATTTTGAACAGACTATAGCTATATCATATTCACATTAGAAGCCGTATGATCTTTTAAGTAAAAAAAAGGGACGAAATATTTTTCTTTCACAATCATTTTCTCCTCCACTTTTTCCACATTTCATTTTCTACCTCTTCCTTTTCCCTCACCACCACCACATTTCTCCCACTCCCTCACTTCTCGTCCCCAACACTTCATGCCCCTACCTATCCCTGTCGTTCTGTTTCATCATAAACTTCGTATTGCAGCACAGGTATATTTCCCTCTCATTATTTTATTCTGGAGATCATAAGAAAAAGGAATGGAATTTATCATCATCATAGAATAAGTATCCTTCCTAAAACAAACTGGATTAACCTTTACAATACTAACTTCTTTGTCAAGTACCATTTATCTAAACTAACAGTTGTTATATTAAAATCTTGCACAAGTACAAAGAAGTTTTGCATTTATTTATTATTCATATCTTTCTCACTAGTCATTCAACTTTGAGACTAAAAGTTCAAGTTTACTTAAAAAATAAATAACAAGAATATAATACACTCATCATGGAACTTATGCTTAAGGACAGCTTTAAGTGAATTAAATTTGGTAAACAATAACAGTATGATCTAGCCACAAAAAATTATTTGCACCATACAAAAGGCTTGAAAGTCATGGCACTTGGACTATCCCAGGAAGTGATCTTCAAACAAGGACGGTGTTTAGAAGGAGTATTTAGTTCAAGCTATGTTTATGCTGTGAAAACAACAATAAGCAACTCTCCAAAATCTGTAGAGGGCTTTTGGAAAATCTCAAAGAATTATATACTATTTTATCACTGGGCCATATATAGTATTTATTGTATTAATAATGTAAATACATCTGGAAAACCTTAGAAATATGGCACAACTAATAACATTGAGAATTTATAACAACTTTACAGTATTTACCATTCTTGGTGAATTATGTCTATTGAACTCAAATTTTAGTGATGATAATTATCATATCGGAATGTGTTAACATCATTAAAATATAATAGTTCCTATAATTGGGAAACTTACCTGGTCATCATACTGTAAGCAGTAAACGCCTTTAGAGTTTTCTGATCTACAGTTTATCCTCTGTAAATTATGTCTACCCATTCTCCAATTTGCTTCTATGGTTTGTATATCCTGCAGAAAAAAATTAAGCATTAATCAACAAAAACCAATTACATTAAAACAATAAACACAAGATGAAGAATTATTTCTATATGCTGCATTTTATGTCTTTAAAGGATTTTCATTATTATTCTTGCTACAAAATATCTCCTATTAACAATATATACCTGATGCCTTGTAAAAATACAGTACAGTACAGTTAACCCTCGCTAACTCAGATCAATTGGGGGAAACCCTTGTCGAGTTATCCAAAGATCCGAAATATCCAAGGGCATAAATTTGATGCGTACTGACTGCATACAACAACAATTAGCCATGCTTTAGGGTTGATCCAAACAACTATAGCCTCCAGTTATAGACAAAGAGCGCATAGCACATCTTACCTCACGTTAAAGATACATCTCTTATGTAATCAACTATAATAACAGCAAGGATCAAGTATAGTAATGGATAATGGAACACTACGTGGAGTCACCGTGGTGATACCGTCATGATCGATGCATATATGTCTCTGTGGCTTGCTTGGCAGTGACGCTGCCAATTATATATCAGTATGTGGTCAGCCGACATAGGGTATAAATGTATGGTATAGAGATGATAATTCTAAATTTGTACAAAATCAACTTGCGTCACTTTTCAGGCTCTAGGCCTTTATGAAGATGCACCCAGAAATTCTCCACATAAGTTGGATATACATCCGATTTATACAAAGTGTCCGAGACACTGACAGCGTCCGAGTTATCCAATATCCAATTTATAAGAATCTGACTTAGCGAGGGCTTACTATACAGTACTGCATAACTATATTGACAATGATCTTTAAACATAACATAAAGGTATTCATGAAATAGCCTGGTTATTTGTTTCTCAGACTTTGGTTGCTAGTTACATTACTTCTTGCTCCTACAACTGGGCTATCAGGCCAGCCACAGTTATGCAACACACATTAATGGAGATATCAGCTACCGTATATCTGTACTTCGGAATATTTTCTCATAACAACACATAACACTATGCTACACAAGCCCCCACTGGGGATTCTCCCCTGCCCTTTGGGACAGAAAGAAAGACCCTCCAGTAAAATCTTACCAATAAGGAAGATAAAATGCTAATCTTCAGTCTTTTGCAGCCCTTATGGATAGTTTCCTTGAAGGAAAATTACATAGTTTTATTTGAAATGTGTTACTGAACATGCAGGATTGGTCTCACACCCCATATTAAGAAATAAAAGGAAAAGCAACCAGTAGCAATAGTCGTTGGCAAAACTGAATACAGGCAATTCATTAAACTTTCCATTACCATGGAGATAATGCCTCATCGGGCTGAGCTATCTTCATTAAAACCGATAAATAGCTTTCTTATTTTATCTGGAAAACAGTAACAAAACAATTTCAATACTAACCTGAATTATCTTGGGGTATAGTTTGCGATAGTATGAATGTACTGGATGCTGCTCGCCCGGCCTCGGTTTGAAGAGGTACATGCCCCTGAGGAACATAATACATAATTCTTTTATCTTACCTAGGTTTCATTCCCAGGAAGGGTAATTTGCTTATAATCATTTACATGGTACAGGATAATTAGGCTATCTGGGCAATTTCTACAAATTTCATTATAACAACCATCTCCTTGTTACTCTTGATCCCTCATTTTTGTAACTTATGTCACCATCTTTAGCCCTGTGCCATTTGCTCTCCTCAAACAATATACTTCCATGCTATTATTTCAGGTAAGACATGGAAAAGTTGGGTATAGGTGAGGATTTGGCACTGAACTGAGACATAGGAACCAGCCCCAATAATCAATATAATGGGAAAGGAAAGACATAAAACAAAGATGGAAATGATGGATATGCCTTTCACCATCTTTCAAAACAAAATACTGTATAAAACTTCATATTTTTCACATTTTTTCTTAAGATACAGTACAGCTGAAATGTTAAGATTCCTCAATATACTTTTTGATTATTCTGTTTTGTGATATTTTACTTGCAAACTATGACTTCATGGACTTTAGAACCAACACTTTGTGGTAATCTATTATGTTTTTCATCTGCTAACAAGTAAATATTACTCACCATCCTTTTCTTTCCGATAGTCCTCTCCACAGTGGGTCTGTGCGTACTTTCCTCTCTATTAGTTTCTTCCACAACAGCCCATCAGCAATTACTCTATGCCACTCTTTACATACTAATTCTGCTTCTCTTAAAGACCTGGCATCTAGGTAACTTAATATCTTTTCTGCTACATGATCTAGACCTTTTTCTGAAAGGCAAACAAAATGTATAAATTAGACATATTATGAATTAACACCAATGCAAAGCTTTGTAGAAATTCAAAGAATCTCTCTCTCTTTAGCATTATTTCTGCTGCTTTTGTAGCATTTTTTAAAAGAAAAAGGAAAAACAGATAAATTATTATGAGTATCCAGGTGTCAATACCTGGGGAAAGTGAGGACTAAAGGCAAGAATACCACTCAGTTCTCCCACCTAATTAAAGAGCAAGAGGTCCAAAATCATATCTAACTATGTACAATTTGCATACACACTGTGTTTCAAGGAGAGTAAGTTGTGGTAAATTACTTTGGAGGTACCTGTTCTGAACATATAGGTCCTATATAGTTTGGAAAAGGGTATCTAGCACCCCTATTGGTAGGTGTAGGTGGTTGAGCAGCCTCGCAAAATAGAAATTTGTACAGTTAGAGAAAATAATTCATAAACTCTGTTTTCAACATTCAAACATCAGGTACAACATAATAAATGGTCAGACATCTTGACATGTGAATTCTATTGATGGAAACACTTTCTGGTTCACTGGTTACAGCCAAACTCAGTTGCATATCATACCATACTGCCTGTCAAAGTGAGAATTAAGTGCAATGATAAAAGCTAGTTAATTTATCAGGATTGCAGCCTGGTACAGTATGTTGATAAAGAATCCAAATAAGTTTACTTACTAGGCAGCAGTGTGATAAAGTCCCTCTGCAGCATGGGCTTAAGGAAGGCATTAATGTGTCCATGCTGGTAGTGACACATGCGGGATAACAGGTTTTCCATGAACTCCAACTGATCCTGTTCACTCCACGTCTCAAAGTACTGAAGGCACATTTCCCGCTCATTATTATATCGAGCTGTTGACTCTTTCTTCCTACGACCACCTCCACCCCCACCCACCCCACCCCCTGAAGAGTGGGTGAGGGGGATTGTGGTCATGGGTTCAGGTTCTTCACTGTCACTGCTGCGGTCACCTCCGCGTACTCCCCCACTCGTCGTCACGCTCATGGGCGATGTGTTGTTCTCGTAGATCACCGTCATGGGTGCCTAAAATGTAACAAGTTTGTGCAATACAATAAAAATAAAGTAAAACAAAGTATAGCAAAGTAAAAAAAGAAAAAAAAAGACAGCTACCCATGATAGAGTTAGTGATTGTGTCTGAAAGTGCAGGTATGGTAAGGTTTAAGAATAGCCACAGAAATATAAAAAAAAAATTCCCAACTCTGTGTGGATAATCCTTCATTTTCTCTATGTTGAAATATAAGAGACAGTGTATTTTGACCATGTTTTATTCCCCCCCCCCCCCCAAGAGGCTGGATTGAGAGGTTAATCAAGTAAATAATCTATTAAAAAGTTAATATCTATATGTTTGAGGGTTAGCCTGGCTTGACCTGACTTAATCTGGACTGGGAGACCTAACCCAGGCAAACATAGGGGGGAAATCAAACATGGTAAAAATGCACTGGCTCACTATGAAATGAGTTCATAAGCCAATTCATAAACCACCAATCAAATTATGAAGGAAATTGGCAAGTAAAATCCTTTTCTGTTGTTGTTCTTAATTATTATCAAAGTGCTGATTAGAAGTGGGTGAAGTAAAAGAACTTGTGTCAAAAAACATTTTCTTCATTATCATATGACACAAAATGGACAATGGACAATAGACAAGTACCAGTAATTATATTTAGCCAAGTAACTACCAGTACCGTATATCTGTTATTAAACATTTTTATCAAGACGGGAAGAAGGCAATGGAATATGCCATACAAATTACTTTAATTTCACATTCCCGCAAATGAAGAATATTGTTACGGTAATAAAAAAACCCACTCGTGTTCCAAAATGGTACACTTTCACAGAATTGGTACAACATTTCAGCCCATCTTGCACCTCCTTCTGGCATGTATTCTAGTGACTACAGTACTTGCAGTATTTACAGACTGGACAAGCACGCTGGAGTAAAAATATTGACCTTGTCTAAGTTGAGAGCAAGTACCGGTACTGGAACATCTAAAGGGCCCAATATAGCCAAAACATTATAATACTCTGAAATTACACCTTTATGCTACATAAATAATACACATAATCAATACCTCCAAATTCAAGAGAAAAAAACAGCTGATTCTGAACACAGAAAAATACCCAAACCATTTCCTGATAAACTGTAATTCCATCCACCAATTTTCCAAATCTATACCAGTATCTACTGCCCTTGAGATTATTATAGACTAAGCACAAAGCAGTTTTGAAGAGCTTGAGTGCTTTATCCTTGATCCACTCTGCCAAGGTCCATTCTTGCCTTCAGCTGAACCAAGGTAAAATTCAACTTATTGACATCTATCTTGGACAAATATATATTTTCTTTTTCATTTGCATAGCATGTAGACCCTTAGTTTGCTATCAGTTCCTATGTTACCACCACGAGGTGTCAAAGAAGGCTGGATATAGGACAAATCTGACAGTTCTGGTTTCACATCTTCTCTTCCTGTTTGGGTTATTCCTCTGTCTTGTTGTTCCTAGACCATTTTCTTCACTTACACTCAGCACAGTAATGCATTTCAATCACCACAGCATTTGCATTAAGTATTTACAAACTGGACAAGAAGGTTGGGGAAAAGAAAGTAAAAATATTGACCTTCCTCCAGTAGTTGAGAGCGAGTACAGGAAGGAAGCCCAAGAAGAGCCTCCATGACCTCAGTCCCCCCCTTCCTAGAGGTCACAATATGTCCCCCCTAGATCACCTAGGACACCTACATCACTCAGTTAATACATCCAGTAAATCCCTTCAGCCCCCAACCCTCAAGAGCTCACAATATATGTCCGTCCGAACTTAGAGCCTCCATGACCTCAGCCCCCTCCCCCCCCAGAGCTCACAATATGTCCCCCCTAGAGCACTTCTGGCACCGATATCACTTAGTTAATACCTCCAGTATTTCCTTCAGCCTCACCACACACATCTACCTACCTCAAGTGATTCAAGACTCTCCTCCAAAAGATGCTCAGTTGCCATCTCCGCTGACAGCACTGGGAGAAAATCTCTTCCATTCGCCTATCATAGACGGCGGAAACTGAACACCAGCAGTCATCCCACTCTAAAATTTCATAGATCCCAAGATTCACCCACAAAAAATCCCAAGATAGTCTTACATATCCCAAGGTTTATATATATACATATGAAGAGTTGTATATAGCATGTCTGAGTAGTACACGAGCCTGTGATTTTATATGAAGATATTTTTGGGAGGGGGTGCAGGGGAAAGCAGTCAACATGCGTTAACATGGGGATTTGAGAAGCATGGATGAGAAAGAGTTTAATGGCAAGATTATATTTATGTTGTCTGTCCTTGTGGGAGAGTTGTGGAAAATAATTGACAAAAGTTAGCATGGGAATGTGAAATGGAAGGATGGAAAGAGGCTAAAAGGCATAGCAGCTCACTTGAGTGAGGACAGGATTTCTAAACTTTCTCATGACACTGTGGTCCTCCTATTAGGCCTATTATAGGCTCCAGTAACTCCACCATATCGAGTAAGTAATACAGAACACTCGACGAGGCCTAGGATACTGTTTAGACTTGGGACTCTATTGCCAATGGAGACGAGATGCCTTGCATTTAGACATATTCCAATAAGGAAAATCCCAAGATATCAACATATTTTGAAATAAAAATACCAATATCCCAAGGTTACACCCAAAATTCATAGATCTAGGGAAAAATTCCAAGGAGTGGGATTACTGTTGAGGACTCATTCCCACTACACAAAAACATAAGACGATCGGTGCTGCGGGTGGAGGATGCAATACCATTATGGTCAGAGTTGATACCTTAAATATAGGAGTTTTGTCTCCGTCACGCTACTCGATTCTAATTTATGTTGGCGATTCAATACCTCAGGAAGAGACCCGAGTGAGTGTGACGTCAGGAATAAAATGATGATGATGTTCGGAGGCGCGGAAACAATCGCGGTTATTAAAAAAAATACAAATACAAATGGAGTACGCATACGTTTTTATAGCCAAAAAAAAGTTCACAAAAAGAAACAGGTCCCAAATCTCTCACCAGTTACTATTGAGGAGATGATGAGTCTCCCACGGATGGATATTGATCGTCCTACAAGCATATAGTACTGCTATTTTAATTCGAACAGTTTGATATCCGAACATTTTGACGGGGAAAACTATTTTAAGGACAATATATTTCTTGGATGTGAAGGTTATTTTAATTAAAAGATCTCTGATTTATCTTGCGAGAAAAATTTAGGGATATACTGTAAAGTAAATGGCGGTCAAAAGTTCAGAGAAGACGAGAACAACATTCCATATCCGGTGAACCCCCTCCTGCTACTTCCGTTGCCCTGTATTTTATGCCTGGTTCACACTATAGTTCGTCTTGACGGAAACCATCATTCAGGGTCATAGGCAAGGGCCGGGTGCACAGGTTCCAATCTTGGTCACAACTGGTATATAATAATATAATCACTAATTACACTGTATAGCCTACAGTCGTTCTGTAGGAAGAAAGTTCATAGGAAGTAGAAAAATAACTGCCTTGAATGTAGCCTAGCTATTTATGTGGTATAGGCTAACTATAGATTCTATAGCATAATGAAACCCGTGGTTCTAAAAAAAGTTAATATATGCCAAATAATGTTGTGTTTACAACAATAGTGCACGTATTCATTTATTGATTCTTTATGGTGCCTTGTTCCCTTCAGGACCCTGTGGTCGTGTGTGGGATATTTGGTGGTTTATAGCTGATTCCTCTTGACTATGGCACGAAACAAGTTCCTTCAATACAGATGGTGTTTCATGGCAATATTTGAAGGACTCACTAACCTCTAGTTTTCTGACCACAACACTAGGTCCCATAAATTTAGGAAACTACTAAAAACTAAGGATACTTCAACGGGGGGGGGGGGGCAATGCAGAACAGTAATAAATCCACCTCCTTTGGTAATGTTTATGGGAGCTTGTCTATCCATCCTAAAGGGGCTATGGCTCTTAATTAATTATTTGCCCCCAGGAAAACTCAGAACCCCTTTGAGGGGGTGGTGGCTTGGAAAAGAGGTTGCTTGGGCTCAACCTGGTAAAGAAGAGGTTAAACGCGCGCCTCTACCTCGATCTCCTATAAAACTCTGAGTAAGGTTGGACAGGCTCAAAGCAATCATGGCAATTAAAGAAGTGGCTCTATGCCCTTCTGTATTCTCTGTAAGCACAATAGCCACTTTCACAACACGATTCCAAGCCAGGCAGAACACAGTGGTCATTGTGTTGTGAAACTTATCCCTTAATTCAATCACAACCAAGAGAACCTATTGTGCATAGGGCCATATTCAAGAATTTTTGGTGCATACGATGGTGTGGTACCGGTACGATGGCTCCATAGACAAACAACAGAGCAGTTGTACAGGGTACCACACCATCGTATACACAACGGATGTTCTTGAATACGGCCCATACACCCCCACTATTATAGTTACCCTCTCAATTTGGGGCTCGTCTTCTTTAATAAGAGCGGAGAAAGAAGAAAACAGTAGTAAATGGGCTTAACTCACCTATTTTTGTTACATTTTATTTCAATAATCTTTTTTAAGGAATTCTTATTACTTCAATTTAGATTAGAGCGTCTGAGCTCTGTCTGAATACATGCTATCAACAAAACAATGCAAATATACTGTAGGCCTACTTCCATAACATATACACTTAATCTTGGAGACCATGAAGTGACCATAATGAATGAAGTGAGAATATTTGGATATACTCTTTTGAATTAATGAAGTAAACATACAGCTGTTTTCTCAGTCGCTCCACCGCGCGCCCGAGCCCCGAGAATTAGCACCCGCGCGTGTTTTGGTTTTCTCAGTGGTGTTTCTGAGCCTTCCGCGCCCTCTTCCCGACCGCATTATTGGAACAATCGGGCGCCTGGGGTATGAAGCTTTACCACCTCCCAGTGCTCGCCCGAGTCGGTCAGCCTGCACTATAAATAATATCTATTTCATAACAAAGCATATTACTTTCTTCTTAAATCGGTCAGAGAAGTACCATAAATGTTATTTGCATGATATAATGCCTGTAATTAGTATATTTTTGGAATACCTAAGCATTTACAAGAATATTGTGGTACCTTCACAAATTATAGCTAACATCAACAACAATCATCAGCTGCAGCGCGGCCCTTTAAACCAAATTCCAGTTGAATTCCTGCATCACCAGTTAAAAAACAATTGTAATTACTTACTGACTTCTATTTATTCCATTCATGAGATGATGATAGTACGAAATAAATTAAGTTTCCAGTTAAGGATACATTAAGTGATATATTTATTGTATACTGTAATCTTAACAAAACATGTTGAAATACTGTAACCATAAATCCACATTTTCAGGACGTCCTGCACGAGATCTATGCTGGAATATTGGATGAGCTGGATGAGGAGGAGTTGCAGCCAAGAAGGTTACCCCGAATTGTGCCAAGGGACCGCAGTGACCCAATGGCATACCTATTATAGCTGACCACGAATTTATTCAGAGATTTAGATTGTCCAAGGATGCTGTGAGAGACCTTCTTGAGGAAATCAGACCTCGTTTGCCCAGAGTTGGTAATGGTAGAGGTAAGTTAAGGGTAAACATACTGGTATAGGTTAGCCACAAAACATTGAATTACAATATATCTTTTAAGGAAAAAACTACAATCTATGATGGAGCTAGGTATGGATTTTTTTTTTTTTTTTTACAGATTTTCATACAGATTTGTTATTCTATTAATTTTAATTTGTTTTGTATGCAGTGTTACTCAGTTTATGATACAGTTTATTTATTGTGCTTCCTTTTTCTAATCAACATTCAAGTACCGGAACTAATGTTTTCTTTCATTGTCTTATAGGATGCAGTGTACCACAGTATCTTCAGCTTCTTGCTGCACTGAGATACATGGCAACTGGAAACTTCCAAATATCAATGGGAGATTGCCTGGAGATGTCCACAACATCGGTATGTCGGTCAGTAAAGAGAATAGCAACTGCTATTGCTCATCTGTCTCCAAGTTATATCAAATTTCCTGGACAGAATGAAACGCAGATGACTGTGGAGGCGTTTCATATGATTGCAGGTGTGCCTGGAGTCATTGGATCCATAGACTGTAGCCATATTAAAATCCAGAGTCCAGGAGGTAATAATGCAGAGCTATATCGTTGCAGAAAAGGATATATGTCCCTTAATGTTCAAGCTGTGTGTGATGCCTCTCTAAAATTTTCAAATATAGTAGCAACCTGGCCTGGATCAACCCATGATGCCAGGGTTTTTGACAACTCCAGGTTATACACCC
This sequence comes from Petrolisthes manimaculis, assembly GCA_034508575.1. Classification (NCBI taxonomy): domain Eukaryota; kingdom Metazoa; phylum Arthropoda; class Malacostraca; order Decapoda; family Porcellanidae; genus Petrolisthes; species Petrolisthes manimaculis. Next base: position 36,632 of record JAWZYT010003785.1, on the reverse strand, counting down.
AGATAGAGAATGGACAGTATAATGGCAGACATTTGTTAGGAGATAGTGGGTATGGGGCAAGCAACTTCCTCCTAACCACTGTACTGAACCCTGTTCAGGAAGAGGATGTTAGATACAACAAAGCACATGCCTCAACTAGAAACACAATTGAAAGAGCCTTTGGAGTTTTCAAAAGAAGATTTGCAGTAGTAAATATTCCCATGCGAACAAAGCTCCGAACCAGTAAAATAATAATAATGGCATGTGCTGTGTTGCATAATATAGCAATATCTCGGCGTTTTCCGGTCTTGAACGACCAGGGGATGGAGGAAGAACATTTGCCCATAGGTGAAGAGGAGGAGGAAGTTGAAAATATACCTCCAGATGCCCATAATAATAATGCAGATGGTGTAGATGGTAGCCAGTATAGAAGGGCCTTCATACAAAGATGGTTTACCCAGTGAAAGTTCGAGTCTCTTTAGGTTGTACTCCAGTATAGAATCACCGTAAAGTAAAGTAAAATATAATGTAATTTTGAGAAGTACTATGCTTTATTATGATTACTGGTACATTCATATATATTTTACATAGTATTAATAGGTTTCTACTGTGATTTTTCTTTACAGACTAATTGAGTTAAACCTGCATAGTGTATTACTGTATGATAACTATATACATTTTTCTTTACAGACAGTGGCAGTGAGCTTGTATAGTTTACTAAATACAGTACTGTGTTACTGTATGATTTTCTTTGGTATTTTTCTTTACAGATTAAAGCTTAGAGCCTCCACTGATTATGTAAATGTTATATTACTGTACTATACGTAGCATACTGTCCATATAGTATAACCTATATCTTGCCTGTTCTATCTTCACATCCCTAATGCGCACTGCATTTTCATATCTGTTTCTTCCTGACTGAATCTTGGGCTTACTTAGTCACTTCTCACTGAATCTTTCAACTAATTACAAATAGAATGTTTAGGGTTGATCTTCCATGTAGGATTCATTGGTTAGAACTTTTCAGGATATACCCCAAATATCCATTTTCCTTGCCATTCTGACTTCATTTATCCACTATTTTTGTACCTCTACAGTCCATTTTAACAGTCCACTATCGTACTTCTCGACTGCCTTTCACACTTATGTTTGTAATTGATTCAGTATTATAATTTTAGTCATATATTAAATTGTACTATGTTCACATGCCCCACAATCCATCCTAAAAGAACAAAATAATCATATCGCCATACTTGTGGAACTTCTCGTGATTTACATAAGTCAGTGTATATTATAATGGTGTTTGGTGCATGTGGATGAAGCAGTGGCGGATTTAGGGGGGGGCCGAGTAGGCCATGGCCTAGGGCCCCGCGCCTTGAGGCCCCGCGAAATACAACCAAGGACTCCATAGAAAGATCAAGTTGGTAATTGGGCTAATTATCAACATCAATCGACAGCAGGTTACAGCACAATTAAGGAGAAAATACACGTTGGATACATTGGAGAGGTAGGAGGATCGTTTGGAGGTATAATTAAGGGATATTTTTTACCGATAATACACTTTGGATACATTGTGTGTATGTGTGTATTTTGAATTTTGTATGTGTGTATTTTGAATTTTGTATGTCTGTATGTGTGTATTTTGAATTTTGTATGTCTGTATGTGTGTATTTTGAAGTCTATGTGTGTGTTTTTATGTATACTAAATTTATGTATGTATTTTCAAAGAAATTTCATCACCATGTGTGTATTTCTTTGTGTATGTCTGTGTGTATTTTAATAGGTTATGTATGTGTACATACAGTATTTTGAATTGTGTGTGTGTGTGTATATGTGTGTGTGTGTTTGTATGAGAGATAAATTGCACACACACAGTGCATGAAGACTAATGTAGTTTTCATAAAACACCTCTTACGCCTGGCATTACGAGTATGAACAAGGTTAATAATTCCACGTATATACTGCAAGGCAAGGATACCTACCTCTCTCTCTCTCCCTCTCTCTCTCTCTCTCAGTGTGTGTTATGTAGCCCATCTCATGCAGTATCTCTCTGGGTCACGCACATGCACGTTTTCCGGAAGGGAGCTATACAATGATTACTTACTACTATGTCGAAATGCTTAGCTTATTTATTTTACTAGAGGAGGTCCATTAATGAACGCCAACGTAATATAAACACGGGTTCCATAAGAGTTTAAAATGTATCGCTAAAACACGCAGTGGGAGGGATGCGATGTGTTGTGGAATGGGACGAAAGCAAGGGAAACGTGATAGTGGCTCTGGCCTGGCGTGGCGGGGACATGTAAACAGTGCCAAACACCTTCAGGCCGCCTCTTGGCCCATACGCCAGCCATGCCCTCTGTGCCTCTATAACGTGCTGGTAGAAGGGCTGAAAAAGGCTTAGATATAGGACGAGTGCGACTAGAAAACCAGCAACTGTTTGGCTTCGGGCGGGGTTTTGTAGAGTAGTGTACGTGTTTGTGTGTCTGTAGTGTGTACGGGAAGCGGTGTCTTAATTCCTTATTGTAACTAGATAATTCAGGAGGGCTCTTGCTTCTCCTCTTGGGGTGTTCGTCTCTCTGCTACTGTCACATACAAAGCATATCCTCACAGACTCCTGCAGGCAACATACCTTCAAAAGGAATAATACATTGGCCTGTAAGTGGGTTTCAAGCGACCCCCTATGGCGTGAGAATGGTGAAAGGTCCCATCAGCAACTACCTTACTCCTCCTGAGGAAAAAAAAGTGACGACGTCTTCAAGGTGGCAGGTTAGTCAGTTTAGTATCGTGTATAACATTCGGGATTGCTTGCTTGATGTTGTGAATGGTCTGATATGCAGTCCTGAATTTGGTTCTATTCTTAGCTACAAATGTCAAATCATTTCTTTCAGCCAAAATTAGGAAGTTGTGTACGAGAGTTCAAGTCTAGGTAAGGTGACATATCTCCAGGTTACACCAGAGTAAATATAGGATAACGAAATGAATGAATGGTGGGCCAGATATGACTGAAGTTACCGTGTGGTGGTGTGGAAACGTGGCAACAGCGGTGGGCACAAGTTCATGAATGGAAGGGTTGGGCACTGCCTCCCACGCTGCCACCACTCTCCCATCTGGCCAACAACACGCATTACTCCCGTGTGTAACCATTACCCACACGGAGTAATAACCTGATGGGCAGTTGGTGTGGGGTTAGTGATTGCAGGTTTCTTACTACTGGGGAACATTGAGAGTCATACACGGTGAAAATATTGAGGGAAAATAATGTGCGGCAGTGGTTGATGGACACTGCTGTGGTGTAGGAAGCAGGTGGCACTCTGTTACATTCCCCTATGGTACTGAGAATGAAAAAAATATATAACCTGATTTAGAAACACATCTAAGTTACTGGCAAAACGTACACAAAAGTAGTCGTATCGTCAGTCATGTATGTAAGAAGGTAGAGAAAGAGAGAGGAAGGGAGCCAAGTACAGTATAGGTGTGTGTGTGTGTGTGTAGGAAGGGGAGGTATAGGACGGGACGGAGTCAAGTGTGCTGCAGCCCACATGCGAGAAATGCACAACAAAAAGTCCTGCCTGGCACACCTTCCTTCCCCATGCAGGTCCCTCCTCCCCACGCCTCCCTTCCACGGTGGACTGCACACCTTTTGCCTCACAATGCTCATTCTTACATTCCAATTCAATCCCTTTCCCATCATCATTTCTTTCCCTGTCATCCTCTTTTTTATTTCCCACTCTATCTTCTCTGTCATTCTTATTTTCTTTCTTAATTCTTCCTCAAATCATTATACTAATTTTTCTCAATTGACCTCATCATTTTTACTTTCTTCTTTTACCGTCCATTCCTACTATACCTTTACTGCCTCTGCTCCTCTATTTCCCCCTCTCATCTCCCCAATGAATCCCTTTTCTCCCAACACACTTTCTCTATCATATCTGAGTTTCCCTTCCTTCCGCCATAGTCTCACGTTCCCCATAATATACTCCTCCAAAGATTCCCCAAAACAGCTGTATCACCTGAGCCGATATACAGACAGAAGCTGAATGGTTCGTGGCACAGTTTGAACATCTCTTCCCCTCTGCCAACTTCCTCCATATATGGTCTATAGTGCCGTGGTGAAGTCCACATATATGGCATAAGTAAGACACCCACATAACAATAAATATATAATTAGTGTTTAAAGAGGGTATATAACACATTGTTTTGGGTGGTAAATCTGGAGAAAATTATTCCTCCAAACTATTCCAGGCAACAGGATACCATTATTATTATTATTATTATTATTATTATTATTATTATTATTATTATTATTATTATTATTATTATTATTATTATTATTCATGTGGGTCTGTTTCCTGGCATACGTTTGGAGGAATTTAGGCGTTCCTGCAGTTTATCAAAAAGTATACTATCCCCTTAAGTAATGAAGCTACGCCATTTCTAACCAGCTCTGACCCTTTGGAGTAAGTAAGTAAGATTAGCATTTACTTAATTAAGAGACTGAATTTGGAAGGGTTGTAGATGGAAGAGTGGGGAAGTACAAGATTGTGAAGAAAGGAGTGTAAACAGACTATAGGGTATTATCGTGGGGGTGGGTGGGGGGGAGGAGGAAGGGAGGATGAAAGAAGGAAGGAAGGAGTGTAAGGTTATGTAGAGAGGAGAAGCTAGTGAGAAGGGGAATAACAGAAAGGGGGAAGTGAGAATTGGAAAAACAGAAAGGGAGAATTAGTATTGGAAAACAAAAATTAAGGGAGATCTATGAGTTTTATATATATATATATATATATATATATATATATATATATAGAGAGAGAGAGAGAGAGAGAGAGGTAGTAGCCGGGTGGTGCCATGCAGGGTGTGGCTCCCGTCCGTGGCTGGCACTCTATAGACACACGTGTTTCTAGGGTAATACCGTACACGAAGGGAGTGCCACTATTCCCTCGTCATGTCTCTCACCTTCTCCCTCGTTATCCTTATTTTTTTTTCTCTTCCCTCATTTATCTTACCTTTTCTCTTTCTCATTTATCTTACCTCTTCTCTTCTACCTTCATCTCTTTTTTCCTTTCTTCCCTCGTTTCTCTCACTTTCTCTCCTTGTCCCTCATTTTCCTTATTATTTTCTGTCTCTCTCCTATATTCTTACCATCGCCCCTCATCTCTCTCTTCCTCCATTTATCATCTTCTCTCCTCCATCTTCATCTGTGCCTCCTATTCTCATCTCCCTTATCCCTCTTCTCATCTGTCTCTCTGTGTCTCCTTCGTAATAATTCTCTTACCCTTCCCTCCCTCCCTCCCTCATCGTTTTTTCGTTATCTGTCCTTTCTTTTGCCCCATTTGTCTCCATCCCTCTTCCTTTTTATCTATCCGTCTCCTTTATCCTTCTACCTTTCCTTCTCTCTGTCTCCTTCCCTTTTCCTTTTTATCTTTTTATGTCCCTTATCCTTACTTCTCTGTGTCTCCTTTTCTCTTCCTTTTTATCTATCCATATCATTTATCCTTCTCTCTGTCTCCTTCGTACTCTTATACCCTTCTGTCCCTCACTCTTTTGCTACATCTGTTCTTCCTTCTATCCTATCCCTCAACTTCCTGTCAACTTCCTTCTGTCCCCATCCATCTCCATCCATCCCTGTATACTCTTTTTACCACTCTGACTTCTCCATCCTACAGTAACTCCATTCTCTCTTCCCAGGTCCTTCATTTCTTTTTCCTTTCCTCTTAGTTCCCCATACTCTCCTTCGCTTCCTCTCTCTCCATTTCTTAAAACTCTCCTTCACTTCCTTTTTTCCCCTTCAGTATCTCTCTCTCTCCATGTCCTCTCTATCTATCTATCCTTTAAAAAATATATATGGTACCCTCACATGCATGGATCTTCCCACCTCCTGCACAATCCACGTCCCTCTATTTATTCCGTCCCTCACCCTCCCGTCCTGCATCTACTGTACATCTGGTCTTCTTGCCTATAAGCTGTTTGTCTTACCCTGCCTCCTATATACCACCGTACCACGAGTCTCCATGTAGCCGCACCTCAACCCAACAACCAACACTCTACTCTACTATAAATCAGTGTTGGGGCGGCCCTGTCTTTCCCACTGAGGGTATATAAGATCTGCTGAAGGGTAGGGGGTATTTTTAACACTCTAGGGGGAGGTAATGCATCCTCTCTGTTCCCTGCATTGTATCTTCCAGTTGTACAGTCACCATCAGTAGTTCTTATACTCATCCTCCTTACATGCATAATTATATAGGCCTTAGAGAACTCATAGAATAATTATATATTCATGGATCGTTTGAGTCGTCATGTTCACCTGTGTTATGTTCACCTGTGTTATGTTCACCTGTGTTATGTTCACTTGTGTTATGTTCTCGTTTGCTACAGTTTCATTATTATTTGACTTAACGCAACACGTGTCATATAATCAACCAAACAAACAAACAAACAATCAATCAATCAAAGTAAACACAAAGTAAACACAAAACAATCAATCAAAGTATACACAAAGTAAACACAAACAAAGTAAACACAAATCAATCAATCAAAGTAAACACAAAATAAACACAAATCAATCAATCAAAGCAAACACAAAGTAAACACAAATCAATCAATCAAAGCAAACACAAAGTAAACACAAATCAATCCATCAAAGCAAACACAAAGTAAACACAAATCAATCAATCAATGTAAACACAAAGTAAACACAAATCAATCCATCAAAACAAACCCAACAACGAGTATCAAATAAACTCATCCGTCCGTGCATTGCCGTATAGAATTTCTGATCCATTTACTGGCGGCGGGGTTTTCTGGGCTAAATATTGATGATGACAGAAGGTGGCTCCCCATTTGGCCCACCGGAGTTCCCAGCACAGCACCAACCCAACCACTTCAAGGTAGAGAGAGCCTATATATATACACTCACCCCTTGATTTACCTCGTCGATCCTCTCTCTCTCTCTCTCTCTCTCTCTCTCTCTCTCTCTCTCTCTCTCTCTCTCTCTCTCTCTCTCTCTCTCTCTCTATGTGTGTGCGTGTGTGGCGTCGTTCGTGAGCTCTATGGGGTAATTCTGCATAAGAGGTCCACCTGGATTGTTCCCACATTTTATACATTTTCATGCACAATTTTACTTGTTCTGTTGATTCTTGCCCATAATATTGTGAGGAGATAACTTTTTTTTACCCTGACTTGACTTAACCTAACCTAACCAAACCAGAACCAAGGCAGACTACCGGGACCTAACCTGGGTAGACTACCGGGACCTAACCTGGGAAGACTACTGGGACATAACCTAGGCAGACTACCGGGACTGTCCAATGTTTACAATGGCAGGAAAACACTGAAAGTTCTCTATAGGCTCTGGTTCCAGGGTTCACAAGATAAGTAAGTGATGGATTGGTTGGTTGGTTGGTTGGTTGGTTAGTTAGCAAAGGAACTGTACAAGGGTGTAGAGAGTCCATGGTGACGTGAGAGAGAGAGAGAGAGAGAGAGAGAGAGAGAGAGAGAGAGAGAGAGAGAGAGAGAGAGAAGAGGCACTGTGGTGTGAAAGAGTTAAATGGTTCGTTTATAAAGTCATAATATCTGTATTATTATTATTTATTTTTTATCATAATACTCTTTCTCATACCGTTGTTCTTAATACTCGTACATGCCCCACCCAGGAGAAAGCTCTTACACCTTACCTCGTGGCATTTCACTTCTAGCAATACTGTACAGTCCCGAACAAAAGTTAATTAAATATATCGTTCCTTCATTCAATAATTTTTATAACGTCATTACCTGATGTATGTATGTACGTAATATATACCTTAAATATATTGCCGCAGCAATGTGTAGGGAATAGTGAACGCAAGTGGACATATATACAAATATGCATACATACATACGCTTGCATACCGTATGTGAGGAACTGATGGAATGAAGGCAAAGGTAGAATAAAGAAGGCAGTAGTAGACATTGTTGCACCTGCTCTAATCGCCCCTTCATTCATATCTCACACTTTGAATTAATTAAAGGGAGGGTCTTTTGTTAATTGGTAAATAGGAAGGATGCTGATTCCTCCTAACTATACCAGAAAACAGAAGCCCTTTAGTATAGTACCAATAAAGGAACTGTTTCGTGGCATATTTTGGAGGAATCAGAGACCTCCCAATAATTATTCATCAACAAGAAAACCTGCCCTTAATTGTACAATCGCCTCCAGGTATATTGTGACCCCCATTCATTCACGACTCACATGTAGGCAACGTCACACAACACACACACCACTATAGGAAGCTTGTGATTAGTGTGAAGGTTTACTATTGATATATCTTTGGTGGGTTTGAACCGATACAATCATAAGAGAGCGACACCACGATAGAGAGTTTGTGATTAGTGTGAAGGTTTTCTATTGATATATCTTTGGTGGGTTTGATTCGATACAATCATAAGAGAGCAAAATAAACTTATAATGAAAGAGAAAGTGGTAAAGGGATAGCAATATATCTGGTACATGACTTGGAGGGACGACTGTAATTTTATCTTATACCTATAAAGAAAGAGAGGGTGGTAAAGGGGATAGCAATATACATGACTTAGAGGAAAGACTGTAATTTTAATCTTCTTTGAACAACGTGAACTTTCCTGTACCACGTAAAATAATCTGACAAGGCTTAGTAACTTATTTTCCAAGTTGTGTGCATATTTATGGACTCATTAAATAGCTTGTATCTTGTGAACATCTGGAGAGCTTTCCTTTACAAGAAAATAAATCGTATGTTGTTAGTCAGATTTAAATACCAAAGTGGTCAGCTGTTGCATAAAGATGAATGGAACGTTGAAATATAATTATGCAGTACAGTACAAAAATGTTCTATACCAACTTTCCCTGGCAGACACTAGCATGGCAGGTGACCTTCCTTTGTTTTTTTTTCTCCAGCAGCAAGAACGGGACCGTGTGACTGGACTACATTAGAACAATAGTGATCGTAATTCTTAAATGAAAGTTGTTGCTCGACAGTTTTAATGATCAAAGTGTGTCCTCATTTACTGGATCATTGTCCATGGCAGGAAAATTAATTAAAAGATTCTCAGTTGTTTACAATTGTCAATTTTTATATTTTTTCCCGATATATTTAATGGGTTGAGTGGTTGGGTTCGTATGAATCTGCCATACAACACATCCCTTCGACTTACATGGAGAGATGCCTGATTTTTGGTATATATTGAAGGAGTCAATAGCCTTTCATTTTCCCACAGCAGATAACCTCCTTTAACGTCCAAGATGAGACGAAATGAAGACAGTGAATGACACAAGCAACAACATTTAACAAGACAGGAAGACAAACCATTGCGACAGGGAATGAGATTATAATGTGATGGCAATATGACAATCTGGTGTGTGTGTGTGTGTGTGTGTGTGTGTGTGTGTGTGTGTGTGTGTGTGTGTGTGTGTGTGAAAGAGAAGGTGGATCTGATATGAAGGTACAATACGAACACAGGTCAGGGGTGACAGGAAGTAGGGTATACTGGTTTGATAGAATTAAGGAGGGAGATGTGGTGAGAGTGTTGTGAATGGATGAGGTGTTTCCTTAATTAATGGTGTAGTACATGGATGTGGTCATGTGGATATAGTTATAGTTTCGTAGCAGTGGTGATGGTGGTAAAGAGGGGATGTAATGAAGGTGTGTGGGGTTGTGGTGGTGGAGGTGATGGAAGGCAAAATGGCGTTGGTGATAAGGGTAAATAGTGGATGTACTGTGGGCTTGGTGGAGGTGGAGAGGGTGTGATGACAGTGATAGGAGTTAAAGGTGGATGTGGGTGTAAGATGGAAGTGGGTGCATGAATATGGTGGCAGATCTGGAGGAGCAGGGCGTGGCAATGGTGAAAAGGGTAAATAAATATTGTTGACAGGGCCGGGTCTGGGGTGTATAGGGGGTCAGGTTCTGGTGATAAGAAAAGATTATAACAACGATATGGCAGTCAAAGAATCAGAATGGTACACATGTCTTGAATGAGGCCTTTGAAGGGGAGGGAGAGGAGGAGACACGGAGAAGGTACTACATGGGGTGGGATGATGTTGGTGAGTGATAGAGATACAGAAGGAAACGTAACGTGGGTGTTGAATGGGGTTTTGTTTGTGGTTGTTAATTAGAGGGAAGCCATAGTGAGTGAAGGCTTGAGATGGTGGTGATAGAGAGGTATAAAAAAGCGTCTTGGTGCAGTGGTGGTGGTGATAGTAGCAGCAGTGACATGAAGGGAGGAAGGTACAGGGAGACTTGGCTTGGTGAGGGTGGTAGTGGTGGTGCTGGTGATGATGGTGATGTTAGGTGCAAAGAGATAGAGAAAGACATAGCGAAGGTTTAGAAGGAGGACACGGTGAGATTATAGTGATGGTAGTGGTAGAGGCAAGGGGTACACACTAAGGGAGGGTGTGTAGGTGGTGGTGTACTGTTAATGGTAAAGCTCTAGGGATAAACTTGAAGGTGGGAAACATGGTATAAGAGTAAGGAGCAGGGGGACAAATAGATAGAGGAAGCATACTGTAGGTAATAGATGATTTTGTGTGATGGTGGAGGTGGAGGTGGTAGTAATGGAATGGTAGAGGCGAGTCTGGAGTAGATGGGGACTAGGAGAGGGCGTGGAAGAGGAGGAGGAGGAGGAGAAGGAGATAGAGGATGTACTACTTGGTGAGGGTGTGGTGATAGTGATGATGGTGACAGAGGTAAAAAGGGGACCTGGTGAACTAGAGTGTTGTGATGGTGAGATAGAGTGGTGGCAGAGGAGTAGAAGGGATGGGTACCTAGCGAGTATGTGGCAGAGGAGGAGGAGGAGGAGGAGGAGGAGTAAAAGGAGGTGTAGGCGGTAGAGGGGGACACTGCGAGGGTGTGGTCGTGCGGCCCCTCCCTGAAGGTTAATTTTGGCCTCGACGCGCCTGTGCTCGACTAATATGTGGCATCAATTAACCTTTTTGCCGGCCCGTCACGTAATGGGTATCGAATGGTCTGGTCGCCTTGGGTCCTTGCAAACGTTCCACCTCAGGCACTCTTTCATTCATCATTGCAGTGCTTACGGAATAACAACGTGGCCGTCTCCACACACCTAGAACTATCATGTTCACGGTGTAAAAGAATTGATTTTATTCAACACTTGGCTGTGTTGTAATGTTATAAATGTGTTCATACCCAGATGTAATGTTGATAATATAATGTTAGACCTGTATCTCCACACTACAGGTTGTAATGTTTATGTTATAACGATATAGTGGCCACAACATACTCTTGGCTGTAACGTTTAGCATGTAACACACTTATTTTTCCTTTTAATTTTTGTGTTACATATGAGTCTTCTTTAAACAACCAAACAGTCGACGAAGTTCTTTCGTCTATACACATAAACAATTTTCAGGCATTATTAGACTCTTCCCCGAATTTCAGAACTATTTGAGGCGCGATTCTTACCGGGTTATCTCACTTATAGGTGTGGTGTATATACCGTTTCAATAAAGTGGGGAGTAACTAAAGACCGTAACTGTACACACACTGACGAACACATAGAGGTTGTGGATGAATGGCCATTGGAGTCACACCCACATTACTTCACGCCTCACCTACTCTGTACTATAATAACCTTCACCAATGCCAGTATATAGTGGAGTGGAGTGTTATTCCTTTTAATTAACAAG
>JAWZYT010003785.1:0-22500 GCA_034508575.1 Petrolisthes manimaculis | reverse complement strand
GGAGCCTTCAATTTTTCTCTCTGGCATCACTAAATACCCCACACTCAACCATCACCACCACACCATTAAATTAACCCTTCCCACACCTTCCCTCTAAACCTTTTTCCACCTCCCACTCTTAGGCACACCTTCTGCGTCTCCCTCAGGCAGTCACCACCACTTCCCTGCACGCGTGGCAGAGTGTAAACAAAGAGCACAGTCGTCTTGGGCCGAGATTTATGGCAGGCGCCGAAGTCTCCCTAATGGCAGTCCAATTAAAAATACGTCCTCTCGAGCAACCCCGCGTGCAGAACCGAGTATTTATGAGACAAAAATATAAGCTGTGAATTTGGCGTTGAGTTTACGGTGGAAATTCCAGGTTAAGAGGGAAGAGGTAGTACAGTGTTGGTATATCTAGAGCAACTGATTCCTCCAAACTATACCAAGCAACAGGTCATCATTATTTGTGTTAATCTGGTCCCGTTTCCTGGCATAATTTGGAGGAATCAAGGCACTCTAATGTACCAAAAGTATACTATCCCCTTAAACTGTTTTTAGATTGTGTTGCCCGTGTGGCTTGTGCCGTTCATTGCCTGCCTGGTCCTGGTGTTGCATGTTTACTTGGTGGTAAGGTTGATGCACCTTCAGGCACGCCAGTATCGACAACTTTCTATGGAATCATTGTATATTGTAGCAGTTTTTTATATTTTAAGATGCATTATTTATTTATATATTTTTTTTCACAGAGACGACCATGTGAATGATTCTTGCCACACACACAAAGACTTTTCCCAGTTAGACAAGCTTTTGTAGATACTCGAATTTTCTACTTTTTCCCCAACACAAGGCTTTCTCCAAACAGACTGTAGGCTACTTCTCCCAGACAAATGACTTCTCCCAGACAAAAGACTTTTCCTAGACAAACTACTTTTCCCAGACAAACTACTTTTCCCAGATCCGTCACTTTTTTCAGACAGACGACCCTTTTTTGTAGGTATACGAATTTTCCAAAAAGTTTTTATCTCAGACAGAATAAAAATAAACAAACAAACCAAAATACTAAACAGGCTTTCCAAACAGACGATTATTTCCGTAACATGTGATTGTTTTCCTTTAGGGGGAAGCAAAATATTATTCAACTAAACTGACGATGAAGCTGGCAGGAGGAGGGAGTAGTACAGAAGGAGGAAGGAAGGAAGGATGCTGAAGAAAGTAGAAATGGTAAAAGAAGCAATAGAAGAAGGATGCTGAGAAAAGGAAAAGTAAAGAGAGAGAGAGGGAGAGAGAGAGAGAGAGAGAGAGAGAGGGAGAGAGAGACAAGGAAAAAGAGAGAGAGGGAAAGAAAAAAATATGAGGGAGAGGTCAGTGAGTGCAGTTGTGACGACGACCCAACACGTCGTAAACATTGACTCACAAATGCGTGTTCCCTCAGCTTATTGGATACCAGGAGAGAGAGAGAGATAGAGAGAGAGAGAGAGAAAAGAAAAACAAAAAGAGAGAGAGAGAGAGAGAGAGAGAGAGAGAGAGAGAGAGAGGGAGAGAGAGAGAGAAATATTATCCCAGTGGGTGTCTCATTCGGTTACCATTCACTGGTAGTTCCTCTCAATTGAATGCTGTGGTAGGCTGGTCTTCCATTGAACCCCCGATGTTTGCTGTGTGAGAATAGTACGATGACGGTAGTTGGTGGTAGTAGTGATAGAAGTCGTAGTAGTAATAGTAGCAGTAATAATAGTAATAGTAGCAGGTAGCAGTAGGTCTGTTTGGTAGGAGATGGTAAGAAGGTGTTGGTTGTGGTCGTATAGTTGTAACTTGTGTGTTTGTGTGTGTCTGTGTGTGTGTGAGTGTGTGTGTGTGTGTGCGTGTGTGTGTATGTATGTGTGTGTGTGTGTGTGTGTGTGTGTGTGTGTGTGTGTGTGAGAGAGAGAGAGAGAGAGAGAGAGAGAGAGAGAGAGAGAGAGAGAGGTAAGAGGGGCCACAGACACAACAGAGAGGGGTCATGTTGACTCACCACCACCTGCAGTCTCAGCTGACCTGCCCCCTCCCATATCCCCTCCTTGTCCACTTCTCTGTCCCTCTCTCCCTGCTCCCTCTTCACTCTCCTTTCTGTCCCTTTCCCTGCCTTCCCCTTCATATCCCCTTCCATGCCCTCTTTTCACTCCCCTTTCTGTCCCCTTCACCTTCTTATCCCCTTCCCTGTCCCCTCTCCACTCCCCTTTCTGCTCCCTTCCTTCCCCTTCTCTGTCCCCTCTGAGTCAACTATCACCAGGGTTTGTGATTGACTTGAGTATTTGTGTGTCAGTGCTTGTTGATACTAGATGGTAATTGTACCCCAGACGTGTTGCTGGTTGTTGACATATGTCTTCCTGGTCAGTGTGTTACATAGAGTTACATAGAATCACAGACCACAACAGACCTTACGGTCCACACGGGGTGATCTGATTAGAAGGTTACTGGTGGAGAATGAATTTCTCCCACATAATTAACAAGAGAGCAAAGTGTAGGCAAGTTGCAGGTTTCTGACTCCTTAAAACCATGTCAAGGTAATGATGCCTGACTTATAGGTGCTGTTGTCAGTTACGTTGTGTGTGTGTGTGTGTGTGTGTGTTTGTGTGTGTGTGTGTGTGTGTGTGTGTGTGTGTGTGTGTGTGTGTGTGTGTGTGTGTGTGTGTGTGTGTGTGTGTGTGTGTGTGTGTGTGGAGGAATCAGTAGTCCCCTCTTGCCGTCAACATCATGAGCATTTTAAAATCCCGTGAACACCATAAATACTTAATACTTATGCTAAAACAGAAACTTTTTATATGCGAAGTGGGTGAGTTCTGTTTTTATTGCTGAGGGTTGAATTACTGAATACATCTTTTATTATGACTAATTTATAATACTTTTGAAATATTTACAGTGTATTCAGTTGTAATTACGTGTACGGTTATAATCAGTATAGTTGTCTACACACTGAGATTTTACATATAAAGTAAATTATCTATAACATTATAGTGGCAACACACAAGTGGAAAGCCTGAGGTGGTCCCAGTAACCTTTACCTGCACTTCCTGCCTAGAGAACAAATTAATATAGTGTGCCACGGGATGAACACTCTCTCCTTCCACTACTCTCCCTCCTTCTCTATAAGTCAGCTAAGAGAAAACACACTCAATGTACCATTCTTATAGAAAGAAAATGTATACTCTCCTGAAGAATACATAAAAAATAAGTACGTCCTGTCTTTCTCTCGACCATGCAGTACATTACAAGTATTTTAGAATAGAACGTACCCCTTCACTTATTTTTTCAACAAAAGCAAGAAGGAAACACCTTTCATTCATTCTTTGTACAAGTTTAGGAAGAGAGCTGACCCGATTGCTCTCCATATCTTCACAAACACTTCTAAATCACTAAAGCTAGACCCCTTCTCTGTCTGGCCTGCATCTATCAACGTGTGTGTATGTGTGTGTGTGTGTGTGTGTGTGTGTGTGTGTGGTTGCGTGTGTGTGTGTTCGTGTGTGTGTGTGATTATTTATAGAAAAACATTATTATTAAGAAGAATATGGAATCAAATTCAAGCCAGATTATTCAGTGCATGATATACAATACACCTAAGATTGTTGCCACCAGCTGCACCCCCAAGCACCCACCACGAATATCATCCTCTTAAATATATAATGTACAGCACCACTAACTCCAAAACATGGGTCCGAATCTCAAGGCTGGAGACGGGATTTTCTTTATTTTTTCTCGTCTCCAAGTCAATAGTCGTGTTTCTTACTTAGTAGACATAAAATGTGGACCTTGGTACTTGAGATCTGTGTGGTCTTGTCCAGTCGACGAGGAAGATACTTGAGGTGCTCTGTGTAAATCAATTAGTCAAACAAAAAGTACTTATTTGCCCCCCCCCCCCCCCCCACACACACACGCACGAGAGGAATTTACATATGTTAAGGAGTTCACGCGCATGTGTGAGTGTGTGGGTGTTTATGTATCTGTGTGTGTTTGTTTCTGTGTTTGTGTGAAGGTATGCGTTTGTTTATCTGTATCTATATGTCTGGGTGTGGTAGTCTGTGCAGCTTCTGTATGTGTCAGTTAAAATTGTATTATGGGATTGTGTGTATGTGAACGTCAGTGCACATGTGGGTGTATACATGCATGTCAGTGTACATGTGTGTATATGTTTCTGTGTGCAGGTGTGAGTGTATTTACTGTAAGTGTCTGTTGTGGAATAAAAAGTGTTGAGCCTGTCAGTTGTGAGACAGTCCTGCACTCACCAGCACGATCACCACTATACCTCACCACCACCACCACCACCACTGTCACCACCAGTGACACACTTCACAACACCAACATCACTACTCCACCTGACTCTATTGAACACTCAACCCACTACACACCCTGGCACTACCCAGAATTACACCCTACCACACATCACATACCATGCTACCTACCACACTCCACCCTACCACACCACACCCTACCACACTATACCCTATCATACTCCAATCTTCCACACTCCACCCTACCACACTCCACCCTACCACACTCCACTCTACCACCCTCCACTACCATCAAATCCATCCACTCGTCCCACCCCTCTACGCCCAAGAGGATGCAACCACTCTCTGTACCCAAGAATGCGAGAAAAACCAGATCCGTCGAAAATCTGCTCAAATTCCGAAGGGCGGAGATGGCCCAGCCTCACCACACACGAAGGAGAAGAACAAACACTACTGAAGGAGAATACAATGAATGCATGCCCTCCCCGGTGTTCCTTCTTCCTCACCTTCTTTGATATCTTGTGTAAAACATTGCCAGTCATCTTGTGTCTTCTGTCTCTGCCTTCACCATATTGTCTGTGCCTTATTGTAACTTTAGAACACCACATGTTATCACCTTACTTCATTTGTACACCTATATAGTTGTCCCCATCTTCTATAATATTTCCCTGTCTTGTCTAAGCCTTTTATTGATATTTTAGTCTGTTGTATTCTGCAGGGTTTTGTATATTTCAATCTCATCCATGTGATCTCGACTCTCTTATATTCCAACATTTTTCGTTTCTTCGTCCATGCGTCTCCTTCTCTGTCTTTATTCCATTTCGTTACCCTTCCCTTCTTTCCTTCCCATTATCCTCATGTAGGTTCCTCCCACCTGGTAGTTACTCCACACATCTTCAACATCTCCCCCAGAGCTTTTTTTTACATCACGTTCTCCCGTCCATCTTTTCACCGTCAACATTTCGACCCCATGCACCTCTTCATCCCCAACCTGTCACACCCACGTCGCCTCCCCACCCAATCACATCAACTGCTTTTAGTCTCCACCTATACTCATCTCCACTCCACCCTATCACCTCTACCACAGCCCTCTCTCCTTTAAGGGGGTGCGGGAATAGGGGACAGGCTTGGGGGGGGTTTGGGGGTGCGGGAATAGGGGGACAGGCTTGGGGTGGATAGAAAGCATGTCCCCCTGTTCCCGCACCTCCTTAACCCCCTTCCCCAAGCCCCTGTCCCCTTACTCCTGCACCCTCCAAGTCTGTCCCCTACTCCCGCACCCCCATAACAACATTTTCACCCCTTAATCTCTCTCCTGCACCCCTACTCTCACCATAAAATACCATCACCCTTTCTTCTCCATCCGTATTCTCTCCCCCACCACCCCCACCCCCACCCACCCCCAACTCCACACCCTTCTATCCTCAGACCTGGTATTTTTTTTCTACACCGTCTCGCCCTTTTCTTTTCCTTCCCCTCACCCACCCACCCACACAGTTACCCCCAACCCGACTCTTTTTTGCTCCATACTATACTCCTTTCTCCTTCTCCCTTAACCCCTCTCCTCCCTTCCTTTCTTTCTCTCTTCTATTTCCCATTCCCTTCCTTCCCTATCTTCCTTTCCTTTCCTTTTAACAATTCCTCTTCTCTCTTTTCTTTTTTCCCTTTAATCTTTCCTTTTTCTTATCCTTCCTTTCTCTCCCTCCAACAACACACAAAACTTTCTCTTCATTGTTCCTCCCTCTCGATTTTTTGTCTTTTCGTCACTTTTCCCTTCCCCTTCCCCTCCTTTATTCTCTTCTTCGACCTCCTCCTCCTCCTCCTCCTCCTCCTCCTCCTCCTCCTAAGTTAGACTCGTCCCTTTTTTGTGCCCTTGGCTTCCTTTGATCTGTCACACCTCTGCTTTTTACCCCACAATTCCTCCCGCCATTTTCTTTCGCTCGGATTATCTGTAAAAGTTAGCGCCTACGTAAATATCGCTTTATTTTCACAACATTAGACTATACCGCTACCAAGATGTTGACGCAGCCTCCATCACGAGTTTGTCCTCAGAGGCTGCCGGGTTTACATTTAATTAAGGGGAGTAGTAACCTATATTGGGAAATCGGGAGGCAACTAATTCCTCCAAACTATGCCAGGAAACAGAACCCCTTCATATCGAATTCTACAGGGGATGTGTTACTTTGGAGGCCTACATTGACTGCAAATTGACCACAAAAAGTTGCTTCACTTAAATAAATCTGACTGTCTTCGAGTATAAGTGCTAATGAGTAATAATATAGTATTGTATGTGTTTTGTTTGCTACAAGAGATATTTATAGTGCAAGATGAAAAAGATAAATGACATAATAAACAATAACAAAAATATACTGGGGTAACTTTTGTAATGACGTAATGGACAAGGACAAGAGGTAATAATTATAACACACACATTGATAATTTCACCAGAACTAAAATCAGAATATAATAATTTTACTAGCAATTATCTAACTCCTCATACTTGCCCCTAAAAGATTATAAATACTACAATTGGGGTCTGCTGATATATTATTAAAGTACCGGGAGTTGTGTTACTATGTATAGGATTATTGTGGAGGGGCGGCGTGAGGTGTGTAGCAGATGGTGTGGATGAATGAAAACCCGACACTCTCCTTGCAGCAGGTTGTGTTCCGCGTCAGGAGGTAATTAGCGACAGACACCCAGTTGCTCAGAGCTCTCCTTGTACCCCAATGCCCCTCGCCTCCGCCCCTCCTGACACAGGCATTAAGCTTTCTCTGTCCTGGAAGCACGATTCTAGGCAGGAAAAGAGTAATGTGAGACGAGTTCCTGCTGGGTAAGAGTGAGGTGGATGTTGCACAACCTTCCGTCGTCTGTCTCGTCTTCTCTACATGTCCTTGTTGTCTGTGTATGAGTGCAGTTCTTTTACGATCATTTTCAACTCATGCAAGAATGAATGGTTGAAGCACTGTAGAATTGTGGGAACTTTGAAATATTGTTGTTAAGACTAGTACAAATATAGTACACAAATATAATATACAAATATAGGCTACATCTTTGTTTTTATTAAAGCTGAAGAGGTTGAGTTTTAAACAAAGGATGGCAAATTTTTCACTTTTCTTGAACACCAGATGAGTTTTATTTCCTGGGGAAGCAATATTGAGTTCCAATGATGAAAACCTATGTCAATCCACAAGCATCTTGCATCTTACATAGTATGCTAAACGATTATTACTGTAACAGGAAAAGCCCAGTCATAAAAATAACCTTTTCAATACAAAGCAGCAGATCTACACATACACATAATCTGGGTATAGCAAGTTATTGTAGCAAATCGAAACAACTAAAGAATAAACTCTTACCAGACGGCCAACATGTTGTGTCCTTGATGTTACAGGATACAGCCGTGCTTTCCTGCTGTGACCGGCATAGGGTGTCTGTGGTGGTGGCGTCAGTGAGGTTAAGGGGTTTGGGACACTATAGAATACAATCTTCAAAAACAATGTTACTTTATCTGTACAATACATGTTATAATATCTGGGAATGTAATAATTATAGTAATACAAGCACACTTATTCACTGATATGGGAAGAACATTTGTCAAATAATAAGATTAGGCCCTCGCTTGCCCTCTCCATACAAATTAAACCATCCTTTATCTATGCTACTCTGATATGCTAAAATGTTTTGGCAAAAAAAAAAAATACATCACACTAGTCCAGGATCAACGTACAAAACTTTGTGTGTTATGTTCTAATTTTTTTTCGCCTGTTCAATTCAGGAAGAGTGGAGAGTGTAAGGGAGTGTGAAGGGTGTATGTGTGTGTGTGTGTGACCTTGCATTGTCCGGAAAAATGCCAACATAGTGAGAAAGTGCCAACTGGGGAGTCATGTTACAATCGCTTCATGTTCATACGATTCATAGTTATCTGACATTCTGGGTGAGTTTGTAGTGTATAGGCAATGATGTATGATGCAATTTATTCTCTCTCTTTCGATCTTTTATAAGAATTTTGTGGAGAATGTGAGAAAGAATTATATTAAATCTTTACCGTTAGAAATCAATCAGGTTTCGTGTTCAATAAAGTAATACTATAACAAGCATCAACAACAACAACAAAATCTGCAGCATATACAACTCCAACACGGAATAATTGGCCACAGTATATGATATTTGAGGTTAGGTTAGGTCATCAAGTCACTCTACTCCCAGACCTATATCTGTTTTCCCACTCCCTGTGTTGTAACCCGTCGCAACTCTAACCCCACTCCCTGTGCTGTAACCCATCGCTCCTCTAACCCTACTCCCTGTGCTGTAACCCCACTCCCTGTGCCCTAACCCCACTCCCTGTGCTGTAACCCGTCACTCCTCTAACCCCACTCCCTGTGCTGTAACCTGAGTCGCGGGTGCTCGTGTTTACTGATGTTTATGCCCGCCAGAACTCGACCCCTTCTCTCAGGACGCTGATGCCGCCAGATAGAGAGAGCCAGCCTACACCAAGATCAGCTGTTGCCTTGATCACACACACACACACACACACACACACACACACACACATAGTGTCCTTCTAATATCTAACACCCACACACCCACTCATATACACACATACATACTTATTCATTCATCCAGCCATCTTTTATTTATATTTATATATTATTTATATTATTATTTTTTTTTTTGGGGGGGGGGAATCCCTTGTGGACGAACTGCCAACAAACAATACCAGCCAAGAAATCAAGTAGCCTACTTCAGTATACGACTAATGGACCTGATTTAGAGGAATCAATAGTCCTGTATTTGATGCTCAGGAGGACCATACCCCCTTAATTAATTTAAGGACTCTGTGATCGTATATGGAAATTGGAGGCTTCTGATTCCTCCTGACTATGCCACGAAACACGCTCCTTCTATGTAGGTGGTGTTTCGTGGCAGTTTTTGAAGGATTCATTTACTTTCAATTTTCTGACTACATCACAGAGTCCCTTTAATACTGTAATGACAGGAAGGTGATGGAAGGACACGGAAGAGGATGTCACGAGAGGATACATGTATAGGGATTCCTTATTACACTTGTCCCGGAAGGACTGTACACCATTAGTTCCGTTTCCACCAAGTCAGGGATTGTTGTGTGTGTGGTTGGTTACTTTATTACTATAAGGAATAACTAGTACCGGTATCTGAATAAAGTGGACTTATACTGTATATTCATAAGTGAAATTTTATGTGCATGGTTACTTTATGTGAGGGAAGGTACAGGAATAACTAGTATCTGAATAAACTGGACTTATACTGTATATTCATAAGGGAAATATGAAGGTGTTTTAAATCCAATATCGTACAGTAATGGTATATTCAACGACCCCTTTGTTTTATATAATATATTGGTATACAATATTCTCCTGGATCAGTTACATATCATAATGTTGTGACGATCTTATTCAATGAAAGATACAGAAAATTCTTACAGTACATCGGGAAACATATTATTGCAGGTTTTAATTCACAGTGTTGAAGTTAACGTGTTTGACAAAAGGGTACACAAATCATTATAGTGAATACTTGAGATGCATAATAAGTTCGCTACGTTTTCCAGATAACGCTTGCATATTATTACCCCTTGAAAATTAGTAAACATGAGCACACACACACACAGAAACACACACACACGCTGGTAGAATGATAAGAGAAGCGAGCGAGATGACAGAGGTGTGGTTGTAAGTGGGACCCTCAAGGTAGTCTCAACGAAGCTCAGTAGGGACTTGAAACGTGACTCTAAATCCTGGCTGTAATTATCGGGTGGTCTGGTCTTAATGTTGTGTCGGGCTGTTTGTTAACCAGACCTCACACTTGACTCCACTTCTACAAACCCCTCCCCACCCAACAAGTTACAGTATCTCTCTCTCTCTCTCTCTCTCTCTCTCTCTCTCTCTCTCTCTCTCACACACACACACACACATACCACCGGATAAGATGAAAGACGAGGTGAACTTTATAGCTTTCTTGTCTCTGATTTAACACATAATTGGTAAGCGGAGTAGCATAACTAATAGATAACTTTTAATACCATGTTTATCAATGGGTATAACAGCCGGGGTATACTGTACAATCTGGTATACTTGAAGGGTGTACTGTATCAGGGTGTACTTGTTACTTGAAGGGTGTACTGTATTAGGGTGTACTTGTTACTTGAAGGGTGTACTGTATTAGGGTGTACTTGTTACTTGAAGGGTGAACTGTAACCGAGTGTACATACATACACACACACTTATTTCTTGAGTGACTGTCAGACTTTCTTAGATCCTGCTGACCCTCTTGTTCTCCCTACACAACCAGATTCATTTCTCTGTCGTACTCCTTCCTCTCACTTATACGGTACCTCTCTTCAACCTTCTCCTGGCCTCTCTTCACACTTCCCCTTCCCCCTACCATCATTATCTATCCTCCACTCCCCAACTTCCTCTTGATATTTCACACCTCTCTCTTTCCTCTTTCCCTCTCTTGCCCCCATCTTTTCTCGTTCTTCATCTCATTAATTTTCCTCTATTTTTCATCATTTTCTTTCTCCACCTGTACTATCTATAGATACATTTATTTAAAGGCTTTGGGAAGGGAGTGGGTATCAGGCTTTGGGAAGGGAGTGGGTATGAGGCTTTGGGAAGGGAGTGGGTATCAGGCTTTGGGAAGGTGGGAAGGGAGTGGGTATGAGGCGTCTAGGCGTGTGGGTCGAATGTGTAAAGCTTGTTATTGTTGGCGTGGTTGTGTTTGTGTTTGTGGGAAGAGTGTTTGTATATGTCACCAGTTCTTCCGCCTGCCACTTTCATTCTCTCTCTCTCTCTCTCTCTCTCTCTCTCTCTCTCTCTCTCTCTCTCTCTCTCTCTCTCTCTCTCTCTCTCTCTCTCTCTCTCTCTCTCTCTCTCTCATTTATCATCATTCCAGCACTACACCCCCACCAACACACATCACATTAACACTCGAAAACACATACGAGTATATGCAACACACACACAAACACACACACACACACCTACACACATACACACACACACATCTTTTTCTACATCTCATCAATATTTCCGTCAATTTCGTGAGTTGTAATCGTAAAAACTTCCTGAGCCAATATTTGTGGACACTTTGTTAGGTAATTAATAAAGGAAGAGAAGTTGACACGGCAACCCCAGGCACACTTACAGTATTATTTTCATTCAATCTATTTTTACCAACTCTTATTTAGACGCTAAAAAAAAACAAATATCTGCATTAATATCTCTTAGGAATGCCGACCGACCGTGCATGGGCTTTGTCTCTCCTCCACCTCTTCACTATCTATAACATACATGCACTTTCTTCCTTCACTTCCCTCCTCCTCCCTCCTCCATCCTTCAACCCTGAGGAAGGAAGGTAAAAGGACCTGGAGGTGACGTCCCCGAGTAGCCCTTCATCCACTTATAGCTCATTACAACACCATCAATTACACTTCTTGCGGCGCCTCGACTCAAAGGTGGGGCCGGCCTCTCTTATACAGGCGTCACTGTGGGTGTGTGGACAAAAATTACGGCAATTGGGCAAATGGGGAGGGCGTGTGTGGGTGTGATGCAATGAGGGAGGAAAGGGAGGAGTAGGTGGGTGGGTAGGGGGCAAGGGATATGAAGTAATAGATACACTAGTGTTTACAGTACCTATTATGTACCTATTTTCCTATTATGTGTTGCTAATACTACCATCACCCACTACTACTGTTATTATTATTACCACTACTATACTATTACTACCATCACCAATACTACTATTACTACCATCACCACTACTACTATTATTACCACCAATACTACTATTATTACTACTAACACCACCACTACTACAATTATTATTAGAACTTCCACCACCATTACTACTAATACTACTACTACACACCACCACAAATTTATACTATTGTTACCACCACCACCACCACCACTACCACCACCACACACACCACCACCACTACATCACCACTACTATTTATACCATCCCCACCACCACACACACAACCACTACATCACCACTACTATATATACTATCCCCAACACCACTACTATTTATACTATCCCCACCACCAACACCAACACACACCACAGGAAGTGAACATATACAACTAGACACGTTCTCCTAATCACCATAACACGACCGTATCAGAGCGGCGGCAGATTCATTTTCTTCTACTTCCTCTTTTAACTCTGCCGCTTTTTTTTATTGTTTATTTTGGCCATAATGTGTGTGTGTTGTTGTTGTTCTTTAATCTCCACATTATCGTCAACTTATTTTCCTTGATTATTTGTTTGTTATTGTTGTTTTTTCTGCTTTGTTGTTTTGTCTTTTTTTTATGTGTGTGTGTGTGTCAGTGTGAGTGTGTGGTGTTTGTATTTTGTAACTACTTTTTTGACAGTTTACTTTATTTTTATGTATATATATTTTTTCTCTAGTGGGTTTTTCTTTGAGCTCGTGATCCTCCTACTTCCTCCTATCATCGACTTGTGTTTTTCATCATAATTGTGTGCGTGTAATTCCTTTTCATCCATTCCCCTTTCACACCCCACCGAGACCAAAGGTATAAGAGGAAAGGAGAGAAGCCAAAAGATAAGAGAAGGGAGATGAAGAAATGATAAGCGAAGGGGACAGAAAAGAAAAAGAGAAAGAGATGAAGAAAAGCGAAGGGGACAGAGAAGAGAAGGAAGAATAAAAGCGAAGGGACAGAGAAGAGAAGGGAGAAGAAAAGAAAAGGAGACAGAGAAGGGAAGGAAGAAGAAAAGCGAAAGGGACAAAGAAGAGAAGGAAGAAAAATAGAAAAGGAGACAGAGATGAAGAAAAGAAAAGGAGATAGAGAAGAGAAGGAGGAAGAAAAGAAAAAGAGATAGAGAAGGGAAGGGAGAAGAAAAGAGAAATAGACAAAGAGAAGGGACAGAGAAGGGAAGGAAAAAAACACTGTTGGATCTCGCTTTTGTTGTTGTGTATTTACTCCCTGTTGAAGAAGGACCGTCCCTCCTCCCCAGATGGTCCTCCAAGGCTCTTTCGTAACTTCTTGTATCAGGGACTTGGCATTTCTTGTCTCGTTGATGCTGATTAGGACAAATATGAGTGGTGTATATGTGTATATATATTTGTGTGTGTGTGTGTGTGTGTGTGTGTGTCTGTGTGTGTTTGGTGGAGGCACTTGAGGGAGAAAAGGAGGGATATGTGAGTGGGTTGTTGGAGAAGTCAGGCACTTCCACCATGCCGACCACATCAAGGGTCCCCCTGAACCCTTTGTGGCTGGCTACCCTAATACCCCACGCTTAGTCCACACTCATATATATACTAATTTAGTACCTAGACTTTAACTCTGCTGCCACATCGCTCATTTCACAAACACACAAGTTGGAGAGGTATAAGCTTCGTTGTCTGTAAGTCGCTGATGAACATCCCTTTACACCTGTCCATTTATAAACTCAGATACAGGGCCTAGTTCTTATTGTTTTGAGGGAAGGGATTGTTGCGAAGGCGTGCATGTTTTTTTTTATATATATCACATGAAACCCTGTTGTTTATTAGTTTCTCCTTCAAGTGTACAGTACATAATCTCGAAAACTATGGAGTATGTACACCTACGGTACTGTAACTTATTGTTTTTATATTCAACACTGTACACCTCACCACCATCACTATATGGCACAGAAAGAAGCACACAAGTAGAAGGGACTCTATTGAACTTCATGTAGAGAGGATGAGGGAGTGTTGCCCCTTCATCTGCTCGGAACTGTACACTTCTGTTGATGAAATGACTCCTTTTTAATTGCCCTGTTCCACCTCTCCTTCCTTAGCGTGTCACCAGTCACACAATCTCTCTTTTGTATCCTGTTCTTGCCTTAACCTCATTCCTTATTCCTTGTTTCGTCCCTTTACGTGTTGCAACCTACATCCCTCTCCGGTATAACAGGACACTCGCTATTCCCTTCATTACCTTCCTCGTCTACCTCTGTCTGTCTAAACCACAGTTCTCATTTCATCTTTTTTTTTTTCTCTCTTTTTTTTTTGGGGGGGGGGGGAAGGGGTAGACAGTGTTGAACAAGAAGCACTTATTTTCTTTCCCTCACTTGCTTGCCTTTCCCCACAAATAAAGTTTCTTTCGGATTTTTCCATTTTATTGTGATATTCCATCCTTTTTTTTTTTCATTCACGTATTGAAGTTTGCATTCTGTGATTCCAGACAAGCAATGAACTTTTACTGCTCACTTAAGAAATAATTTTAGTATATTAATTTCCCCATTATATTTCTAAAACAGAAAAAAGAAACTCTATTAAGTTCTATGATTATTTTCAGTTCATTAATTGTTTTCCTTGCCTAACGCCAAAAGATTCTTCTTGTAGCTGCTACTGTACATCCTACAAGACAAAATAAAAAGAAGTGTGCAAGAGTCAGAATAATATACATGAGTGAATAGGAAAGAGAGAGATAAAATAATGTAATGCAATAGTGTATGACTGTGATCTCAGCAACACAAGGACCCCTCAGGCCATGTACCGAGCTGACACATCAACATTATTATTTTTCTCCTCTCCTCTCACCACAAAAAGTGTTCACCTCTCTTCTTTCACCACTACCCATGTTATTCTCCACTACTATCTCGCCATGTACAAACCTCACCTAATACCGGCTTATTGTACTGTAGTATAATATGTAACAGACGCACATAAAACCCGCCCCACCTCTAGCACAGCGTAAGATGAGACGTGGTGGTGTGTATTGGAGCGTCCTTCCTGATGCTCAATGAGGGACCCGTTTCAAGCGTGTCTGTTCCATAACGGTACGTATTGAACTTTCGAGGAGGTGATATTGTTTATAAAGGAGGGGAGAGAGGTAATCTTATGTGTCTTCGTGATCTTCTGTTTACTGCGGTAGACAAAAGTTCATTGGTTTTACTGTTAAATATTATCACTTTGGGCTCAAGTTTCAAAATACATGGTGGAGGGCTTGATCAGCACCCAACGATGACGAAACACTCAAACAATATCACTGGTTTTGGTGGTTGTTAGAGAGATGGAAAAATAGAAAGATATGTATTCTTTTAGACAGGTATACAGACAAACAGATGGAGAGAGACAAATATAGATAGAAACTATATACAGTACGTGGATGCACAGACAACTAAATTTTCCAAGTATGTTTGCAATGTAAATAGAATAGTAATCATAGCATGTGTCGTCAATATATTTGAAGAAAATTCTGCATCCACGTTTCTGTATCGTGCTGAACCCTCCCTAAGGCTGAACTTGTCTGCAAGGAGGAGGAGGAGGAATATGATGAGGTCAAGTTCCCCGATGACTCGTGTTAATTCTTCTCATCTTCGTGTACCTGACATTCGTATTGCCTCTGTTCAGCTCTCGGCGAAACTGAACCTCTTCCTCCTCCCTCCAGGGTTCTTTCTGCTGCTCTATAAAGCCAATTATTTAGGTCAGCTCAACTTTCGGTCGTTTGTTTAATGGGATCAGTTTTTCCCCCGTCGTGATAACTAGCGGGTGCCTCCTGGGCGACTTGTCATGTGGTTATTTGTACAGTTAGTGCCTCCAGGGTGCTTGCTTGCCTCATACAGTCAAAGAAGCATCGTCATAAAAATATGCTTCTAGTCTGGTTGGCCCTCAGCGCTTGTAGACTGGTCGTGAAAATATGATTGTATGTCGGTCGTGAAAAATATGCTTGTAGGATGGACGTTAATAAATGTTTTGGTAATCTGGTCTTGGAAAAAAAAAAACATACACATTTTCGGCTGATCGTTAATGATATTCTTGTAATAAAGTAGAGTACAAAGATATGCGGAACAGATTAAACACCATATGAAGAGAATCAGTACAGCAACGATGTCAATATAAGTTCCTCTTCATAACGTTTTCAGATTTCATTTATAAAATCCTTGAAATAATTAGTGTCACATAAGACTCTTGGATAGTGTCTGCTCGCAACGATTTACTTGTAGTTTGCCAGAGTAACATGTTGTTGGTATTAGATTTTGGATTGGGAAATTATGGATGTAGATTAATAAAAAAATAAAAAAAATTATAGTCGAAAGTACACATGGTTAAGACAGTAACTTGATTATTTGGCTGATCCGGAAAATCTGGTTCACGATTGTTACCCTGAAATGAAAAAGGATGAAAGAAATAATACCGTGCAAGGCCTGAAGGACCCTGTTGCACGAGGAAGAAAAGCACGAAGGAAAAGGAAGCAAAAAAAGAGCCCAATGGAGAGTTCAAAAGGAGTGACTCGGGTCCAAAGGGGTGCCAAAACCTTAAAGCAATGTTTGCATCACCTCAGGCAATATCCCCACCTACCTCCCCCCCCCCCCTACTTTTTGTTGCCTCGAAAAATTGATGCAAGACTGGATGTGAAAATCTGACTCCACTCGGCTTTTAAAAATCTGCTGCTTCAAGACTGGTTGTGAAAATCTGCCTTCAGACGAAATCGTGAAAGTATAATTATGCTTGGTGTGTATTTGTATTGTGTGTTCATCGTCATTATTATAAAGTGGAGTCATGGAGGGAGGATTATAGTGGTGGTGCCTTAATTAATTAGCCACCATACCCGTATAGCCGGTGTGAGGAGGAACTTCTTCGTTGTATGTTTTGAGATTTTGATGACGATGTTGTTGAAGTAGTTGTTTATCGTTGTGTGTGTGTGTGTGTGTTGTGTGTGTGTGTGTGTGTTGTGTGTGTGTGTGTGTGTGTGTGTGTGTGTGTGTGTGTGTGTTATACGCAGAAAGATTATTATGCATGAGCGGTAGACAAGGTTGTTACGTTAATATGAATATTGTTTATGGAGTAAGGAAAGATTTTATATATCATGAAGTGGTGTTGGCGTAACTCTTCACCTCTCTCAATGAACTTCCAGGATCTTCTCTTACACACACACACACATGCACACACACACATACACAACAAAAAACAACAATTTCAACATCATCATCAACATCAAAAATTCAACACCACCTTCACACTTCTCTACATGTATCTTTCTAAAAAAAAACAAGGTATTAGTTATCAAAGCGATCATCCACAAAACCACCGGAGTCATGCAGAAGTCGTAAAGTTCTCCAATCCAATCGAGTGAGCAGCAGGGCCAGGTATGCTCCAGGGTAAAAATTAAGAGAGGGAGGGGGATGTATTTTCTTGTTTTATAGATTGAATATCAACACATTTCTCCAAACTGTACAAGGAAACAGACCTTTACAAGTATTATATCTGTGGTAATGGTCTGTTTCTTGGGTATAGTATGGAGGAATCACAAGCCCTCCGATCCATGCTATAGACACGAGACCAATGCCCTTTATATTATTATACTGTAGCCGGTCGAGTTGATCCCAGCCATGGCCACAGGAGGGGAGTGACTGGTTGGGTAATGCATGGGGTCACCTGCATGGCTACTGTTACCTCTCAGCTCACCGGAAATCAAGTCAGCACACGGGGGTAATCAACTCCTTCATCCACTTTTCCCAGAACTTGCCGTAGTGGTTCGTACTCCATGCAGTCTACCTTCTTGTCTTTAATCCATTTGCCCTTGGTCTGACCTTAACCAATCATCTGCTCCGAACTTAGCTAAAACACTAAGTCTTGTTTTTCTGACTTCACCATCATCAAGGCCATGCAGACTTCAGGACTTTCTTGGCATCAGTGTTCAGTGTTTGGCTCGATTCTAACACCTATAAAGCTTGAATTCAATTTCTTTTTTAACTTATTTTCTGATCAACATGTATTAGCACTTTTCTTGGTATCAGTGTCCTTGGTTTGACCTCAACATTTGTCCTGACATCAACACCAGTTAGTTTTGACATCAGTTTCCCAGCCAGACCTCATGCAGCACCTGTTCATACGTCATTATTTTGACCTGACTTCAGCATACATCTTTCTTGACCTCATCACTCGGTTCGACCTTAGCATCAATTTTGACGTCATCCTCTTGGCCTGAGTCACCTCATCAATATCCTGGTGAGAAATCAACCACAAACTGATTCCTCCAAACTATTCCAATGAACAGACCATTATTATATATGTTACTCTTTTCCTGTTGCCTTACATGTATTGGAGGAATCAAGGCTCTCTAATATATCAAAAGTATACTATCTATCTACATAGGTACTTGGCTCTCCTATGAACCCAAAAAACTTTAGACCCTATAATTTATAGTCCTTCATTGGTATACCTGGCCTTCCCTAATACCCCAAAACACAATTGTTGTCTTCTCTTGCTCTCATGGCCATCTCCCTTATTATTATTATTATTATTATTATTATTATTATTATTATTATTATTATTATTCAATGTCCTGAATGGCCTTCACCTCACAAGTACACTACATAAACACTACCCAGCCAGCCAGCCAGCCCCTCCTCTTCCGGTACTCTCACATGACCAAGCCAAACCCTTCAGTATTCATGCCTCTGTATTACTCCAAGGTTTTATACAACAACTACATCATAATACTCGTTCTTGTCGCGGTGTGTGTGTGTGTGGCTGAGGAGACGCTGTTGGGTTGACACTATTATTATACGGTATGGTTCAGCACTTCACACTATACACAGGGAAATATCGACTTTATAGATCTGAGATGCACCTGCTCCTCAACACAAAAAGCCCTCTGGTTATGTCTCTCTCTCTCTCTCTCTCTCTCTCTCTCTCTCTCTCTCTCTCTCTCTCTCTCTCTCTCTCTCTCTCTCTCTCTCTCTCTCTCTCACACACACACACACACACACACACACACACACACACACTTAATCCCTATCCATCTCTATGTATACCCACTCTTTTCCTTCTCACCTTTCCTACCCCTCCTACTTTCTCTCTTTCATATTACCCCTCTCCCTTCACCTCCACCTCCCTATCCCCTACCCCTTCCACTCCCCACCACCCCCCTTCCCTTTCTCTCCACTCCAGCCCTTACCTCCCCCCCCCCCCCTGCCTCAGGTTACGGATGCTGAGTGGACGAAATTTTATGAATGACTCAGATGCTTTAGTGAATGAAGAAGTATTTTCACTACGAAGGACGTGGTGGTGAGAGGGGGAGGGGAGGAGGGGGGGGGAAGTAGTAAGGGGTGTATTGGGGTTCTGAAAATGACGTGGTGGTGGTGATGGTGGTGGTAGTGGTGGTGATAATGTATGTAGTTGAAGGTATTATTGATGGTGGAGGTGGAGATGATGGTGTAATCTTTAATATTGTTACTCTCTTCCTTCTTTTTTTTTTTTAATGGACGTTCAAATTGATTCTTTTGTTATTCTTTGTTATGGTGTGGGTGTTGGTGTCTTTTTCTTTCTCTCTCTCTCAGTTTCACCTTCCTCTGAAGACTTTCTGGCGGAAGTTCCAGTCATGAGGGTCTGTTTAACTTTTCTTTTAGGTGAACATTTTTTTTTATTGTGTGTTAATTTTCTTATGCTTCTGGATATTTTTCTGTTTATTTATTTATTTATCTATCTATCTATCTATATGTTATATGTATTAATTAATCATATATCAGTTCATACATACATACATGCATACATACATACATCAACTAATTTCGCCACACTACTAAAAAATATATAAAAAATAACAGAATTAACCAGAAATAACACTGAATGTGGTTCCATGGATTTATTTGGGATATAAACTTTACATGAATTTAAAATATGTATGGCCTTATAACCAAGTGAGCTACAAGGGGTGTGGACATACAATATACATCTTTCTTTCTGGTAAAAGCTTCCTTCATACACGTGAGGATGAGTTATGTAAACATGTGACAGCCTTCCTTAAAATTTCTAAGTTTTCCTAATCTAAAATTTCAAAACAAAGTCGTCATAAAAGTACCTGATAAACATGAGATAATTATTTACCTCGAATCACCCTCATCGATACTTTAGACCTCAACTGTACCATCAGCTGAAAATAACTGCAAATTGAAACCACGTTAGCACTGCAGGTTCCGTAAAAAATAAAAAATAAACATAATGTGTGTTTGTAGTATATATATATAGGTTGTGAGTGAAGAGCCTGGGAATGTTATCACCAGGGGTATGATAATGTACTAAATAAAACTGCTGGAGGATGATATATTGAAATGAAGAGGAGTAAAAAGAAGGATAGATAGAATATAAAGGTAAAGTCGGAGAGTATCAGTAGCAGAGGGGAGGAGGAGGGTAGAGGGAGGAGAAATGATGGAAACAGGTGGGATAAATAAGAGGAGGGAGGAAGAGAAGGAGACACTAATAAGTTTGGGGGTGGCGAGGGATAAGCTGGAGGAAGATACAATAGGGAAAAAAAGAAGGAGGGAAGGTGGAGGAAGAGAGTAAGAGACACTAAGGTTAGGGTGGAAAGGGGAAAAGCTGGAGGAAGATAACAATAGAGGAAAAAAGGAGGGAGGGAAGAAGAGAAAGAAACACTAATAAATTTGAGATGAGAGAGTAAAGCTGGAGACAGATACAATAGAGAAACAAGGATGGAGGGAAGAAAGAAGGGAGGAACCAAGGATGAGAGATTATACAGTGTCTCATCCTTGGAAGAGAAGATGCAGGTACTCATAACAGGAGAGGTTGGGTAAAAGGTATAGAGAAAGGGGAGAGGGAGGGGAAAAGGAAAAATGGATATATTATAGGGGGGAAATGAGAGAAGAGAAGGAGAATGCATATAGGAGGAAGAAAACAAAAGAAGTACTGGGAGAATGGAGAAAGGAAGAGGAGGTAATAATTATATGACTGAAAACTAAAGAAAAGAAGGGAAACACTATAAGGAATGGTGAGAAGAATAAATAAAAAGCAGATCATAATGGTATAGAGGATGGAAGGCTGGAGAACTAACTATATAAAGCACGAAGGAAAGAGAAGACGACCACCACCTCCACCACCAACCACAACAGCCGGCCAGGTGACGGAGCACGATCTTACCCCTGAGGTACGGAAGTTGGGGATGCTGGCTGGCTGGCTGGCTCGCTGGCTGACCGAAGGAAGGGGGCAGGGCAGGTGGGAGTAGTAGTAGCCCGTGGGGAAGGGAGTGGGAGGTGGGGTGTGAAGAAAGAAAGGAGTATACGAGGGAGAGAATGAGGAGAGAGAGAGAGAGTGAGAGAGGATAGATAGATAGATGATTATAGAGAGAATGAGGAAAAATGGAGTATAATAGGGAGAAAATGAGGAGGAGGAGAGGGAGTGAGAGAGGAGAGATAGATAGATGAATATAGAGAGAGAATAAGATAAAGAAGGAAAGAAATATAGGAAGAAAGAATGAATAATAAGAAAAGAAAGCAAAAAACGGAGAGAGAGAAAAAAAAAAAAAAAGAGAGAGAGAGAGAGAGAGAGAGAGAGAGAGAGAGAGAGAGAGAGAGACGAGAGAGAGAGAGAGAGAGACGGAGAGAGAGAGAGATTTGTGTGGAGGGGGGAGAAGGAAGAAGGGGGGGTTGGGAAGAATGGAGAGGTTTGAATCCATGTTTGAATCCCTTTGTTCAGACTCCCTCCAATCACACTCCTTCATGCCTATTTTTCGTCTACCTTACTCCTTTTCCCTCCCTATACCCCTTCCTTCCTTCCTTCCTTCCTTCCTTTCTTTCCTCTTTCCTTATTATACATCCTTTCCAAATGCACGCCCTTTCCTTCCTTCCATGCATATTCTTTCCTTACCAAATCACACTCCTTTTCCCTCCTTCCTTATTTTCCTCCCTCCTTTTTCTCTCTTTCCTCTTCCACACTCATTTTTTTCTCTCCCTCCATATTCCTCTCTTCCCAATTTACACCACATCCTTCCACCCATCCTTTCTTATCTATCTATTTCTCTCTCAATTCCCATCCATTCATTCCTCCTTCCTCATTCAATCCTACCTCTCAAATCACCCTTTCCTTCCCTTTTCTCTCTCATCATTCATCCACCCATCCCCATCCATCCTCACCTTTCCCTCTCCCTCTCATCCACTACCAACAACACACTATCCACCCCATAACAACTATCCACTCCAACACAATCCAACCCCAACACAATCCACTTTAACATTGCACAACAGACTCCAACACTGTGAATAATTATCATGCAAAGAGTAACTCCCATCTTTGTTGTGTCTATTTATGCATATTCCTCATTTCAATAATAGCTCGTCAGGACATACATTCATCAGTACAAACATTTATTATCATTACTCTATTCTTATCTGAACCTGCTTGTCATCCACACACTCACTGCCGTCCCTCCCATGAGTATACAGTACCTCAGTCTGCACACAACAACACAGAGTTATCAATGACTCGTACA
>JAWZYT010003784.1:7500-17312 GCA_034508575.1 Petrolisthes manimaculis | reverse complement strand
GTGAAGACCATCCATGACCCGAGGTGAACGCTCCCCCTGTGAATAAGTTGCTGGTACTGCCACTCCACCTGTTGAGGTTACTATTGCTGCCACTCCACCCGCTGGTCGAGTAAGCCGACGAAGACTCTGTACTGTTGCTGTGACTGAACTCCCGGGAACTCCATCGACGGGCAATGGCAGCCGGACTGTAGTAAGACGACCTCGATGTCTCCTTGATGCTGCTTGTCCGCTCCAGTCGACGGTTGATCCGCATCTTGTCACTGTTGTAGTAGATCCTGTCGTCCATAACGGAGTGGGACCTGAAAAGAAGGAAAGTCAAGTCAGGTTACATCATAAGTAGAGAGAAGTGTCACGAGGCCATTTGTCATAATGAAATAAATCCATGTTACTCCTGTTGGATGACTGTACATTCAACACCATCACACTTCTCATTATACTATAATTATAAGGTATATCTTATAGGTTTCTTCTTTACAGACCACATTCTAACTGAAATAATATAGGTATAGATATTCTTATCAAGCTTGTCAGGAATAATGCTAATAGATATTTTTACCTTTAAGTTACTGAGGTACTAACAATGCACACCCTTGCAAATAAACATACAAACCTGACCCAATTAATAGTTAACTAAAGGCATCATAATTTTAGCAGGTGAAGGGAAACTTATAACAATTATTGCTGCAACACTGTATGAGGATTACACTGAAGGAACACAACTCACCTCTCCATTCTGCTTCTGACTGGTGAGGTACGGGATTTCTTGGAGTCTCTGTTCTGTGTGGGAGTGTCTTTGATAGTCTCTTCAGCTGGGGGAGGTGGGGGTGCTGGACCCTTGTTGTGACGGGCTGGGATGGGACTTTTGTTGTTCTTGGATCCAGGGTTCTTCCACTCTGGCTGGGGACTCTTGGACTCGGACTCGGAACCTTTGGTCTCGGGTCGAGGGTTTTTCGTCTTTGGTTGAGGGCTTTTGGTTTCCGGCCTTTGACTTCTGAGGTTTGATCGAGGGCTTTTGGTCTCTGATCGAGAACTTTTGGTCTCTGGTACTGGGCTTCTTGTTTCAGACCGAGAGTATGTGGTCTCTGACTTGGAGCTTTTGGCATCTGATCGAGAAGTTTTGGACTCTGGTCTGGGACTCTTTGTCTCTGGTCTGGGACTTTTTGTTTCTGGTTTAGCATTTTTACTTTCTGAAATAAAACCATTTGTTTCTGGGTGGGGACACTTGGTTTTCTGTTGGGTGGTCTGGTCTTTAGTGGTGGTAACCTTGGCTGTTGGAGGAGGTGAGGTGGTGCATCGGAGAGCCTGTGGTGGGGTTGACATTGGACGAAGGGCTGGGGAAGGTGGTGAGGTGGGACGTAGTGCTGGTGGCCGGTATGTTGCCTCACACATGGTCTAAGGACAGATAGAAAAGGAAAGAAAATATAGATTTAATCACAAAGAAAATAAAGCATTAATTATGAAGATTAACAAAATTAGTTTCAGATTGTTATCAGAATATACAGTTTGTCTATTTCTGTTTACATAGAAATCAGTCTTCAAAAACAAAATTATTTTCCAATCTTCTTTGACAGCATTAATAGGTTATAATATTTAATAGGTATTGCACGTCTACTTACCTGATGGCTTTGAAATTTCTCTGGACTGAAGACCTTTTTGCAAAATTCACAGGGAATAAGTTCCTCAAGCTCCTTCTGAGTGTACCCATTCATCATCATGGGTTTGCTGTCAAACTTTAGATAGCCATTCACCTGAGACATCTTAGAGTTCTGGGAGCTGTGGATTTGCTTAGTGGAGTCGTGACCATTCATTTGGGTGTAAGGGATGGTGGCTGGCTTTGTATACACTTGAGAGATAACAGGTGCTGAAGGTGGGATGTTGGGTGGAGACTGAGGTGGTGGTGGAGCACGGTACTTGTTGGGGTTCTTAATGAAGACAGACTCAGCACGCTCCTGACCCGTCGACTGACTATGTAGTTGTGTTTGTGTCTCTGGTTGTGGCTTTGATTGTGTCTGTGATTGTGACTTTACCTGGGTTTGTGACTGTGGATTTGATTGTTGTGTAGTGGGTGTTGTGTGCCTGGCTGGTGAAGGAGAATCTGGGGCAGTAGGGGATTGTTCTGGGACAGGAGAAGTGGGAGGCATTGTAGTGGCAGAGAGGCTGGTGGTTACAGGTTGAGTAAGAGGATCTTCATCTAAGCCAGTGTCCTCTAGTGGTGCAGTGTTGGAGCGGACATAACCATGCCGAGGCTGACCAGTGGCAGAGATGCTACGCCAGGAGAAGATGGCCGAGGACAGGAGGCGACCCCGGCGTGGTCTCATGTATGGAGTGTCCTCGTCTTCAAGGTCCATCTCCAAGTCAGTGGTAGGTGTATCAGGAGGAGCAGGATCTCGTGTAGACATATGAATGGGTACAGGGGAGGCAGAGCTGCTGCTGCTGACTGACCCACTACTGGCTGAGCTGCTTGGTGCAGGACTCACACTGAAGGGACGACTAGCAGCAACTGACTGACTGGGTGACACCACAGCTGGTGGTGGCTGGTCCACAATGGTAATAGTAGTGGTGGGAGGACCTGGTGGTGGACTAAGTGTTGGACTCCTCCGACTTCCACCAGGGGCAGGACTCCTGGTTCCATTCTCAGGGTTCCTGGGTGGCATGGCACCTGAGGCAGTGTTGTTGGAATCTGATGTCACCTTCTTTGTAGGTGTACAGACTGGTGTAGGCTTCCTGGTGACTGTAGTAGTCCTTCTAGGTGTAGGTGAGGCAGACCCTGAATTATTGGCTGAAGGACTGACAGAGGAGACCCTACTAGTGGCTGGGGATGTCCTGCTGGATGAGGGAAGGGATGCTGTAGGTGAAGTAGGTGTAGTGGACGTGGCTCGGTGAGTTAGACGTGAGATCCTTGGTAGTTGTGTCTCATTATGTTCACAGCTAGTCTGGTGCCTCATCAAGTCACGCTCAGGGAAAACCTCATCACAGAACTCACAAGGCAACAATACTGGGGCTTCACGACGCACAGGAGGCTGAACACACACACAGACACACACAGAGAGAGAGAGAGAGAGAGAGAGAGAGAGAGAGAGAGAGAGAGAGAGAGAGAGAGAGAGAGATTATAATAAAGTAATGGTGGCATCAATACAATGAATGAGAGTTACACATCTTTTCAGTTCAATGTCAAATTATAGATACATGATGGTGTAATGTGGCTAAATTTTAAAACTTTCTTTGAAATGTGTTGTCTGAATTACAGTAAGTTTATTATCTATTTCTTTTTCTTTCTTGTGCATCTTGATATTCAGTTTCCTCGCTAATTTTTTTTTGTTTTTTTTTAAATATACTAGGAGACAACTAAACTTACATCTCACCTGCCTCTCCCCGACCATTTTAAACAAGAAAGTGTATAAAGTGA
Organism: Petrolisthes manimaculis; assembly: GCA_034508575.1. Lineage (NCBI taxonomy): Eukaryota > Metazoa > Arthropoda > Malacostraca > Decapoda > Porcellanidae > Petrolisthes > Petrolisthes manimaculis. Next base: position 13,906 of record JAWZYT010003784.1, on the reverse strand, counting down.
CCCCAGCAAGTATGAATGTAAAACCTAATTACTGTTTTGTTTTCATTCTACATGATGTTATGAGTTATTACAACACGTTTAAGGGAGTGTGGGAGTAGGGGACAGGCTTGGGGTGGGTAGAAAGCCTGTCTCCTATTCCCGTACCCCCAAACACCTCCCCCAAGCCTGTCCCACTACTCCCGCACCCTCCAAAACGCCCCCAAGCCTGTTCCCACTACTCCCTCATCCCCCTAAACCCCCCCAAGCCTGTCCCCTATTCCCGCACCCCCTTAACACTGTCATGGCAATGTGTGAAATGTACTGTATATGTAAAATAAATCTAGCTATAATTTAAAAGTTAGTTTTAGTAAGGTAATATGTGAATATTTTTGCAAATTTACTGACTACATATTAACATTGAACATTAGTATGTTTATGTATAAAGTGTATGTACAATTACCAGTCTATTTTAATAATAATAATAATAATAATAATAATAATAATAATAATAATAATAATAATAATAATAATAATAATAATAATATTAATAATAATACAGTTAGGCAATAGATCGCAATAATTTAGGAGTATAAAAAAGTGTTTATAAAGACAGTTGACTCACAGCTTCCTCCTTGAAAGACACTCGCTTCTTGAGTCCCGTGTTCTTGGGTCTTGCTCCTGTACTGAGAACACTACTGCTACTGCTACTGTTACTTGTGCTACTGTTACTGTTACTGGTGCTACTAGTGCCGGCGTTGGAGTCACTGGAGGACTTGCTAATGGGCGTGCGTCTACTGGAGGGGGAGGAGGCCGAGGAGGACGTTGAAGGGGAGGAGGTTGTGGAAGCCTGATGGGTCCTGGGTGATGCTGGTGGTCGACGAGAGCTTCGACGTGAGGAAGATGGGGAGTAGTCTGTGTCACTGCTGCTGTCACTGCTGCTGTCCGATTCACTCTCCTAGAAACAAAACAAACAAGTGTGTATGTAGTGGTGGTAGTGGTGGTGGTGGTGGTAATTGTGATGGTAGTGGTGGTGGTGGTGGTGGTAATTGTGATGGTGGTGTGTGTGGTGGTGGTGGTGGTGGTGGTAATTGTGATGGTGGTGGTGTGGTTGTAGTGGTGATGGTGGTGGTGGTAGTAATTGTGATGGTGGTGGTGTGGTTGTAGTGGTGGTGGTGGTGGTAATTGTGATGATGGTGTGTGTGGTTGTAGTGGTGGTGTTGTGAGTGAGTGATAGTGGAAATAGTGATAACATAATATTTGCAATGATAGTTAATACATATTACAACAACAACAACCTTCTTCTCCACATATTACAACAACAACAACACAACAACAACCTTCTTCTCCACATATTACAACAACAACAACAAACAACAACCTTCCTCTCCACATATTACAACAACAACCTTCTTCTCCACATATTACAACAACAACAACACTATTAACAACCTTCCTCTCCACACACACACACACACACACACTACAACACTGACCGCTCGTTCTGGCATAGAGACTGAACGCCTGAAGGAAGGACGCACATGTTTACGATTGAACTCAGAAGGAGGGAGATCGTCCTCTGCCTTGGCCAACTGGAAAGCTAACCATCTGTCGTACTGCTCCTGTGTGGCGTTTCTCGGAGGCCGCCCAGTCTCTCGGTCTGTGAGGGAAGGGGGCGGGGGTACATTATGTTTTATACAGTATATACCTTTCACATAAATTAATAGATAGATAAAAGTAACCTTGCTCTTTGTATAGTAGGGAGGGGGTACCTTTTTTTTAACACAGTAGGACTATATACCTTTCACATAAATAAATCGATAGATAAAAGTAACGCTGCTCTTTGTACAGTAGGATGGAGGGGACATTGTTGAGGGAAGGGGCACATTTTTGTTATACAGTATATACCTTTCACATAAATAAATAAATAAATAAATAAAGATGTTGTACGTACCTAAAGTAACACCAAACAATTTAACCTGACCTCAGAAAACTCTCCTTCCTTCACCTCCCCCCCTTGAGTTTAAAACATCAGGTAATAATAAGACTTACTCTCATTTCGGGAAGGTGAGGCTGGGCTGGATAGAGGACTGCGAGTCGAAGTGGTCTCCAAAGCCAACGAGGTCGGTCTCCGAGGACGAGCACCGTTGGAACACGAGGAGGAGGAAGAGGAGGGAGATAATGAAGTAGTAGTGGTGGAAGTGGAAGAGGAGGAGGAAGAGGGAGATAAGGAAGTGTTGGCAGGAGTGGAGGAAGTAGAATGGGATGTGTTGGTGGTCGAGGAGGAAGAGGAAGGAGTCTTAGAGGAGTTGTTGTTGTTGTTGGAGCAGGAGGTCGTAGATTTGTGGTTGATACTTGAGGTTTTCTCTGTGGGTTCCTTGGTGGAGGTGGAGGTGTTGTTGTTGTTGTTGTTGGTGGTGGTGGGGGTAGTGTTGGAGGAAGACCTGTTGTTTGGGGTAGAATTGGTGGAGTTGGTTGTGGTGGTGATGGAAGGACTGGAGGAGGTGGAGGAGAGGCATCCCCGGGTGGAGGAAGTGGTTGTAGTGGAGGTAGAAGAAGAGGGGGAGTTGGAGGATGAGGTGGAGGTGGAGGGGGTCATTTTGGAAGAGGAACAACAACAATCATCATCCTCCTTGTCTGAATCCTTACACGAATCTTGACATGAAGTGGATGTGGAGCATGTGGTGGAGGTGTTGGTGGAGGAGGAGGAAGTGGAGGTGGAGTAAGGGGTGTAGGAGGGTGGAGTGTGGGTGTTGGAGGGCCTCTGGTACCTGTAGGAGGTGGAGGAGGTTCGGGAGGCCAGCAGAGCGTTCACCATGTCTGAAACGCAAGATAAGGTTAGGTCAAAAAAATGGAAAACTGATATCAAAATTACGTCAACACAAGATACAGTATAGATAATCAAGATAAGGCAGGTCAAAAAATGGATAACTGATATCAAAATTACGTCAACACAAAAATACAGTATAGATAAGCAAGATAAGGTCAGGTCAAAAAATGGATAACTGATACGAATATTAGGTCAACATAGAGATACAGAATAGATAAGCAAGAAAAGGTCAAGTAAAAAAAATGGAAAACTGATATCAAAATTACGTCAACACAGAAATATACAGTATATATAAATAAGGTGGTTATAAATTACATATTAATTGATATACATGAGGTGATTTTAAGTTAGGTCAGGGATGGTGGTTAGGTTAGGTCAGGTCAGATTAATACCGAAAGATGTAAAATGACCTAGTTTAATGAATATTGTACTGGAGGAGTTATATTATGAGTGGGTGTAAATGAGGTCAGTACAAAATGACTTACATAGACTGGGGTAAACAAGGTCAGGACAAGAAAATATAAAATATGACTTGAGAAACGAGTATTGTACAAGAAGAGTTATGGAAGCTGGTTAATGAGGTCAGTAGGTGGAAAGTAAAGAGGGTCATTAAGGGGTGTGTGGGTAGGGGACAGGCTTGGGGGGTGGTTAGGGGGGTGCGGGAGTAGAGGGACAGACTTGAGGGGGTTTTGGGGGTGCTGGAGTATGGGAACGGACATGAGGGGGTTTTGGGGGTGCGGGAGTAAGGGGACAGGCTTGAGGGGGTTTTGGGGGTGCGGGAGTATGGGAAACGGACATGAGGGGGTTTTGGGGGTGCGGGAGTATGGGAACGGACATGAGGGGGTTTTGGGGGGTGCGGGAGTAAGGGGACAGACTAGTGGGGAGGTTTAGGAGGGGTGCGGGAGTAGAGGGACAGACTTGAGGGGGTTTTGGGGGATGCGGGAGTATGGGAACGGACATGAGGGGGTTTTGGGGGTACGGGAATAGCCACCACCACCACCACCACCACTCACCATCATAATCCTGTGTGGTGTGGTGGTGCAATCGTCGTGGTGGGGCAGGGGAAGGAGTAGAGTAGGAAGAGAATGTAGCAGTTGCAGGAGTTCGACTTGGAACACTGTGACTCCTCGTGTTCTTCTTGTTACGGGGTTTGTTGACGTAGTTTTTGATGATGTCCTCTTCACGGCAGAACCTGTGTTGGGTGGATGGTTAGAGAGAGAGAGAGAGGGTGTGTTGGGTTATTGAGTGGGTGGATGGTTAGAGAGAGAGATAGGTGTGGTTAGAGAGAGAGAGAGAGAGAGAAAGAGGGGGTGGTGGTTAGAGAGAGAGAGAAAGGTTGTACATACACACACACAATTGTGCATTCCTACACTCACACAATCACACACACATTCAGAAAGAGAGAGAGAGAGAGAGAGAGAGATTGTACACACACAGTCAGAGAGAGAGAGAGAGAGAGAGAGCGGGAGAGAGATTGTACATACACACACATTCAGAGAGAGAGAGAGGGAGATAGATTGTATATATACACACACACACACACACACACACACACACACACACACACACACACACACACACACACACACACACACACACACACAAATCCTGGAACATAGCAGTGGGGGGTCGTAAACAGAGAATGATTTATATTGAAAAACATATATAAATAGACACACATATAAAAAATCCTATTGTCCCTCACACCACTAGCTCATAATTATTACCTCCTCTTCACTTCACATCAACAACAACATTATTCTATTTACTCACTTCCCACCTCCTTCTGTAAATCTTTTTTCGTATTTTCTCTCATTTTCTATGTTTATTTCTGCCTTCAGTGATATTCTCTTTATTTTTCATCTTGTGTGTATGTACAGTTGCCAAAAAAAAAGTATTGCGACAATTATTGATACAACATTGAATATATTAATGTTCATAGTTGTTTGTAGGGATTATAAGTATGTATTACAGAAGGATATGTATATTTCCTTCTGTTATACATCCTTATAGTTCATACAAATAGTTGTGGATATTTTTAGGGTTAAAGTTCTATCAAGATTTGTCGTAATACCTTTTTTGGCAACTGTACCTTTCTATATTTTCTTACCCTCGTCTCAACTTAACTTCATTTTTTTTCTTACTTCTGTTTCGTTTTCTTACTCTCCCCCTTCACTCTCTTTCATCTCCTTTTTTTCTCACCTTTCTTTCTGTCTCGTAATTTTCTTTTCTATCCTCTCCTCTCCATTCCCTTCCCCTCCTCTTCTTCTCATCCCTCACCTTTCTATTTCTTACTTTTCCCTAACTTTCCCTAGACTCCCCTTCCCCTCTTTTATCTCTCCCCTAATCTCACATCCCTCCCTTCCCTTCCTTCCCTCGACTCCCCATTCCCTAATCTCACATCCCTCCCTTTCCCTTCCTTCCCTAGACTCCCCATTCCCTAATCTCACATCCCTCCCTTTCCTTCCTTCCCTAGACTCCCCATTCCCTAATCTCACATCCCTCCCTTCCTTCCTTCCTTCTGTCCCTCACCTGATATCCATGAGCATGTCCCTAGAGATATCCCTCCTACAGATGGCACAGTTCTTGGTGGTGTTGGCTATGCCCTTGACACACACCATGCAGAAGGTATGACCACACTCGAGACACAAGGGCAGAGTCACGGGGCCCAGACAGATGGGACACTCTTCACTGCCTTCGTCATCGGATCCCTCACGTTCAGCTGTAAGAAAAGGGACAGACAAATAGGTACATAAAGGTTAGATAAGGTTAATAAAAATTCTCACGTTCGGCTGTAGAGAATAGACAGACAAATAGATACATACGGAGTTAGATAAAGTTAATAAAAATTCTCACGTTCGGCTGTAGAGGATAGACAGACAAATAGGTACATACAGAGTTAGATATTTTATACATACAAAATAATACAAAATACTATAAACTACTCACGGTTCCAAAAAATGATATTAAAAAAATTGCTCAGTTACTCACCCTTGACAAACAAAAATGATACAAAAATAATACAAAATACTCACGCTTTTCTTCCAAAAATTGATACAAAAATAATACAAAATATTCACTCTTCCAAAAATGATACAAAAATAATACAAAATATTCACTCTTCCAAAAATTGATACAAAAATAATACAAAATAATCACGCTTGTCTTCCAAAAATGATACAAAAATAATACAAAATATTCACGCTTCCAAAAATGATACAAAAATAGTACAAAATACTCACGCTTCCAAAAATAATACAAAAATAATAAAAAAAAATCACTCTTCCAAGAAATAATACAAAATACTAACGCTTGCAAAATGGATACAAAAATAATACAAAATACTCACTCTTCCAAAAATTGATACAAAAATAATACAAAATATTCACTCTTGTCTTCCAAAAATGATACAAAAATAATACAAACTACTCGGTTACAAAAATGATACAAACTAGGTACTCACGTTTGTCTTCTGGCCTGAGATACTTGTGGTCGTGGGCATAATGGAACTGAAGGTGTTTAATCTGGACATACTTGGTACATCCTTTACATCTCTCAGTCCTCGCTTCACAGTACTCTATATGACGAGGCAGTTCAGTA